>SNQJ01S0155777.1:1097-22396 GCA_010110895.2 Picea sitchensis | reverse complement strand
TACCTCCTAGTCTCCTATATATACCAAGGAGACATTTTCATTTTGAATCATCTTGTACTTGAACATTTAAGTGGGGTAAAAGGAGGCTGCCCCCTCGAAGAGGCTTATTATCTGAAATTATCTTTTTTTCAAGGCGTTGATTACTTTTTCTGAGGTTTTTCTATGCTATATTGATATTTGGTTCTTAACATTGAATGTGGGTGTTCTCCTTTCCACCCAACCATAGGCTTAGAGGCATTCAATCTTAGCGCACTGGCCACCCCCGTTTCAAGCCATGATATCACTAGGGAATTTATGCCAATTCTCAATGATCATTTCTCTTTCACATCTCCTACGAGGTTTATCATATGCTTCCATAACATCAAGCTCACGATCTTCTGCTTAGGTCCTGTTTTCTGCATACTCTCAGATATTTCTTTCTCTATCATGACCTCGACGAGGTTTATCAGATGCTTCTTCCACATCAAGCTCACAACCTTCGACTCCTTCTCAGCTGGAGAGCTTCTCTCATTATGCACTCTTCTCTTTATTATCTTACATGCCTTGCATAGACATCCCTCCTATTCTATTCCTTCTGTCAGAAGGAAAACTCGGGTTAGTCTCGGTCTGCAGGACCCTGTGGTACTTCGGGCTGACATTTCGTAGTGAAACCATGCTTCCATTCATGGGGGTGGTTGATGGTTCAACCACTAGTCCTTTCTTCATTAACGGATTTCTCTCCTTGGTGTTTAGAGGAGGTTTGTTATCCTCATCAAAGAGGAATTTGGGTTCATTCGACATAACAAACCCTCTCTTATAATTTTCACATTCTTTCCTCTAGTGATATCATGGCCAGTACTTTCAAGGCTTCACCCCCACAACTAGTTGTTTGGCTATTCAAACAATAATACATTTACACCGTTCCCATGCCACAACATGGTAATCCTAATTAATGATTAATTGCAAGTTGGGGTAAATAGGGGTATTACACCAGGGTAAACCCTAGAATCTCTAGGGCATAAGGCTAGTCAACAATACGTCTCAAATCCATTACAATAATATACTCATTAAGATCTCAACATGTCACTTGAGGAAATTGAACCTGGGTAGGGAGGATAACAATCATTCCTCCCAACCACCATAGCTAAACCCAATTGACATGAAACTTCCTTTTTGTTTATATTAAAAGGTTGGATGATATGTCTGCAACCCTCTCTTTTAATAACTAATACAAAAAAGTCTTTATTTCTATTGAAAAAATAAAATAAAAATTTAACCCATGTATAAATAATTGAAATATGTAAAGCATAAAATTTGAGATGATGCATGTTTCTTTCCATTTCAATATAATTTAGTAAGAGTGTTTACATAGTAATGCATGTTCTTCTCATTTCAACTTACATAAGAGAAACCAACTTGTCACTAAATGTACATTTTTAATACCACCTTTTTATTATTCGTTGTCTGGCAAGGAGTATACTTTTCATTTGCAAGTCAATCTTCATTGACTTTGTATTAGTTTGATCTCTAACATATAATTTTTCACAAACTTTTATATTGTTCCACAAAAAATCATATTAAATGTGATTATTTTGAAAATTAAAAATAAATTCAATAAATTTTAAATTGTATTTGTACAATTTTCTAATTGGTCTAAAATGTTTTTGATGGGACATAAACCCATGCAAGTGTTCTTAAATTGTTAGATTTTAACAAATACATAAAATTAATTTTTAAAACTAAAATTTTCACATTGACACGTTACCCATGGCATCGAATATGGTTTGAAAAGGGGTTATATAGGCATATGGGTTTTACCTCTTGATATCGGCCTTGGTTCTAATCACCAAGACTTGAAAATTGTTCATTCTCAAGATGAACTTGCACTTGTGGATGCACACTGAGGAAGAAAAGCAGATGACGTTGCAAAAGAAAGGCACAGCAGTGGCCATTAATAGAACTGACATATTCGATTTTCTAGTGGACATTGTGCATATGGACAAGCTAAAGGTGGAGAGTTTGGGTTTAGAGTTTCCCAACAATGGATTGTAACATGCTCTCCAAAAATTCATTTTATTATCCTCCTCCCCCCATACCCAACCACCCCACCACAAAAGAAATGAATGGTGGGCTCCTCTTCCATCATTATGGGGAGACATGGTACACTTTAGATGGACCAATAGGCCATGTAAGTGGAAGAAACAACAACCACATCCACATTCGGGAGAATGTTAAGGATGCATACTTATATTTAAGTGTAGAAGCCTTGGTGAATTTTACTAATTCTTAAAATGCCATCCATAAAATGTTTGGTGATACTTTTGTAAAAAAATTCAAATTTCTAAGGATTTTATATAGTTTCTAGAAAAAAATGGCAATTTTTAGAGTAAAATACTTTTATCCTATAGAATTTAGGAGAATCATTTTAGAAAAAAAATGGAAATTGGCAAATCGTTTTTGGATAAAAAACATGGAAAATTAGCCCCTTAAGTTTTTCATGATCCGCATGGTATGTGGCCTCTATGTTATCCTTAATGGTGGCCTCTATTTCCTTCACTGCACCTTCCATTATCTACAATATACTTTCAAATGGAACCCTCTCCCATCATTCATCAAATCAACCTAGGTTCAAGTCCCTTCAACTCATTTGTCATAGGGTTTCATCTCCATAATATAGTTCACGACCATGAATAATGGCGGTAACAACAAATTCTTATTAATCCCCACGAAGTTTGGGCCTCATAAAGTATCATAAGACGATCTTCTTGTCACAGTTAATATTTGATCTAAAAGGGCCTAATGTCTCTATCATTTTCGTTTTCTTAATGACAAATTTTGACAATTAGTTATATGCAAAAGTGTGATCAATTCATATTCTAAATTTGTTATTGTTTTTGGTGGTTTTATGCAAATGTGTTGTAACACACCCAATCCCCTAATCTCTTCTAGGATGGTGGGATGTTATATTTTCTTTTCTTTGCTCAAGGTCATTTAGGTTCATCAGTGCTTATGTGAAGACTTCTCTTATCACACTATATGCAGTAGGAAATCCTATTGGTTCAACTCTAGCAATCGACGAAATCCCTTACTGGAAATATACAATAGTGACCAGGGACTCGTTAGCCCTCAATAAGACAGAAAAAAATACTCCTCTCCACCAGATCTGTGATTACCAGGAATATCGACTCTCTTTTCATCGTCGGAATGACTAGATCACAAGCATCACCCTCCTCTTGACGACTCTTCCTGAAGAGCTGCTCCAATGGATCCAATGGTCCTTGGAGACAGATATTAGCGACCTTGATTGCATCGACTCCTTCAATTCATATGATGGTTAACAACCGTCCCAATAATTACTTTCCAAAAGGACCAGTGGGCCCCATGAAAAATCCACAGTTAGATCCATGCCCTTCCCATTCATTGATCAACGATTCTCGTTCTTTCACAAGGTCTTCATCATCATCAAAGTGTATTCACTTTGACTTCGAGATCTATTCTTGACCATTTTTCTCTGACGATTCTCTCAAAAGATCTAACAGTGTTAGCAACACTCAATCCAAGAGTCAAGGTATAATCACCGAGTTCTATCTTGGTGACAGTTAATGTTCAAAGGCCCTCTTCCTCCATGGAAAATCAGTTAAGATCCAACGACTATAATGAACCATGGGACTCTTTTGACAGATCGATGGTTCTTGGGTTACCTCATCATTATCGTCTCATCGCTCCAATATTTCCATGTCAAAATGGATCCTATCAGACCCAATGACTACCATTTGTCGAGATGACTCCCCAAAATATCGATGGTCCTCATACCTACTCGTTGTCATAGCCCATTCTCGCCTTTCTCTCTACAACTCCGACGAATGACGAAGATTTACACGTTGCGCCAGATCAACAACTGCGATTTAAAGTAATGAACTAAGGTCCATCTTTCCCAAATGGTCCCACTCTCATTCCACATAATCATAAGGTAACACATGTCATCCCATGAGGCACACTAACTGCCATGTTGGCTTCCTCGTCACCCTGACTGCCACATTGTTGCACCACATCATCATGACGTCTCTTGCTCCTTTTTTCACTCACCATGAGAAATGGTGGGTCCCGTAACAAATCAACGACTGGGATCTCTCCATATTCACCTCTGATAGATCCAAAGACTCATGATGATTCAGATCCCTCTCCATCAGATTCCTCCACTCTGGTTTCATGGACCACTTCGGCCATCGAAATTCGACAGTAACCACCACAATGGATCTAACAGTCCAGAACCTACCCAATCCACTCTCTGATAGATCAACGATCCTCATTGGTTCAAAGTCTTGTTCATCAAAGTCTCTTTGCAACCTTTCCTTGGGCACTCCGATGGCCTTGTTATCCAAACAAGGGTCTAGATCTCTCTTGCATACGCCCCGATAGATCAACAATCATCTTTGCTTCAGAGCTTCTACCACTAGATTCCCATTGCATTCTAGCTTTGGAATGCTCCGATGATCTCTCCCTTCATGCAATGATCACGATGGTCTCACCACACCGAATCAATGGTCGTCGATGGCCTTGGGTGTTATTCTTCATTGAACTCCATGAAATTCCTTGTACTCAAACAATCTGACGAATGCACCCTCCGATGAAGGGCCAAGATATATTTTCTACACCGAATCAATGATTGCAATTCACCCCAACTCAAAACACACAATTTCTATAGGTTAACAGTCTGATTTAGGACTTAGCCATTTTAAGAATCCTTCTAAGTGCTTTCTAAGGTTTTAACAGACCTTCTTGTCATTCACCTTTTTTCCCAAACTGGCTAAGACAATCTCTCTTCATAACTTGGATGAATATTCATATCTTGCAAACTTTTCACTTCAAGGAAGGGGATTTCACAGGGATTAAGTCTATCCAACCACATAAATACCTTCCTAGATTCCAGGGCACTTCTGCCATGATCCTTCCAAAGAATGTTTATATCTTGCAAGCTCTCCAGTCAGAGGCTTTCATTCTTCACAGGGTTACACCATACCTTTACCCTGCCTATTGGACTACATGAATCCATCAGATCAACAATGTAAACATACATGCTTAATCCATACCATTATGTTGGTTACATAAGCATGCCAAATACATATTTTACAACATGATAACTAGCATATAATACAAGGATTCATTTAAGGTTGTATAAGCATATCTATCCACGAATGCATCCATGTGCCAACCATTTAGTCCATTGACATGCACACACCTTCATGAATACCAATATATGCACAATGTTGGCCCTTGGTTATGGAAGATTGCGAAGATCAAGGAAAGAAGCGCGAATTACGAATTGCGCGGAGAGCACATTGACTGAGATTGGGTCGAAGTGCTTAAATAAGTAGAAAGGAAGGAGTGAAGTAAGAGAAAGTGAGACGTTGGGCGAGAAGATCGAGGAGAATAGATCAACAAGAAAGAGTTATCATGGAAAACTCAACAAGTGGAAAAAACCACCAATAGATGCTTTGGATCACCTTGCGAGAAAGAAGGAAGGACAATCTGGCGAAGCCCAGACAACGTGGGTCAAGTTGACCTAGGGTTTTAGATACCTAGGGTTTTGGCATTTTAGGGTTTTGACACCTAGGTTTCGGCATAAGGTTGTCTGAGAGTCATTGTAATGTATAAATAAAGGTCAAAAGGACCTGGGTTGGGTTAGAGAGAATGTAATGAGAAATTATTGTTGTTAAGAGAGAGAATATAATGAGAAATTATTGTTGTTGAGAGAGAGAATTATTTTGTCAAGAGAGAGTCTGGTATTGTAAGATATTCAGCTGGGTGCGAATATCAACCCTACAGCTGGGTGCACAGGGAGGGGAGAGAAAGAGAGAGAAGAAGAGAGAGATCTGCAAGCTAAGAACACATATATAAATGCATGTTTTCCTATAATATAAAGAAACACAGTCTGTGGACGTAGCCCTAGGGAGAGGGTGAACCATGTATATATTTTTGTTCAGTGTGATTGATGTGGTGTTCTTTTTCCTTCTGAGTATTTTGTTATTGCATCATTGGGTTATATATGAGATATAACTATGTGAATTAGGTTTAAGTTGGTAAATGATATCTAGATGTTGTGTTGTTGTTGTTTTGGACCCACTTTGCCTTTCCTCTGGTTGTAGACACTTGTGTCCTGCAAACCCCTATTGCTACTTCAGGTGAGACTGCATATGCTTTGCAGGTGTTTCCAAAAGGGCTAGTAGTTAGGGCTTGTTGGTGCGCTGTTAGAAGCTGAACCTTGGGTCTACCCCTATGCCAACAAATGGTTATGTTGTCGGGACTAGGATCATCTTGAGGGAATGTCAAGGTGGTTTCCATCGAAGACAGAGATTCAAAAGTGGATAGAAGAAAAAGAAAAGGACTTCGCAGAAGCTCATAATAAGAATCCTAATCTTAGCACAAAATACTGGTTGGGAAGGTATATCTTTACTGATATACATGAGATTTTATTTGGAGGAATTCATAAGGAGCTATATGAGTGGTTAGCCAGATTAGCAGATACTGAGTTTGAGATCAGATCTAGACTACCTGTGGTTTGGATGTCAGCGCTGATCAAGAAGGTCAACTCTCAAGAAGGTCAAGAGAGTTGATAACACCGTGTGAAGAGCAGTCGATCATTGGTTTGATAGTACCATTGGAGGATACATTATTGAGTTTTCTATTGATAGAGTAGAATCATATAGAGAAGCAGAGAGATATTTCTTTAAGAGGCTGAGAGGAAAATTTTTACACTTTTTGAAGTTGAAGATCAAGATGTTATTACACGAGAAGAACATATTGAATATATAATAGTTGGTTAGATTGAAAAGCTAATGTTCAAGAATTCATACAACAACATCGACACAGAGGTTGGACACACGCGCAGTGGGAGATCATTTAGGTAAGTTCCTATGGTGAACTTGTTTGAGCAGAATCACGAACCACCAACACAAGAAGAAGGGTTCTACAATGGAGAAGAAGAAGACTTACTGAATGAGGAACATTCAGAGTCCGCTAGGGTAGAAGAAGGGAAGATTGAAGAAACTCACCAAGAAGATTCAGAAACTTCGGGAACTACGCAGACTGTTGAAGTAAGTGTTATTACTCCTCCTGTTGTTTTAGCAGCATTAAGTAACTAGAGTAACTTAATTTATCATAGCACTCAGAGCATTGGTACAAGTGGTTCAGTGCATACTCAGTCAAGAACCTTAGGAAGATCTATGGAAAATGAGATGAGGTTACCCACCTTTAAGGGAGATGGATATGAAGATCCTGATTAGCATTGGTTATTATGAAAAGTTGTATGGAGTATTAAGAATGTCACCAATGAAGTTGTTAAGAGAGATCATTTTAGTACTACCCTGAGAGACCACGCACTGAGCTGGTACATGAAATTTGTCCAAGGAGTTGTACAACCTAAATCGCTAAATGACATTAAGACTGCACTGATTGTCGAATTCAAGAAACCCAAGTTGGAGTCGTAGTGCATTACAAAGCTGAAAGAAATCAAGGAGAGAGTAGTTGAACTTATTTGGGAGTTTGATTAGAGGTTTAAGACCCTGACAGGTCATTTGAGTTTTTAGATTCCAGATGAGAAGAACAAAGAATGGTTCATTGCTGCCCTCCTACCACACATCATAGTCCCTCTGATGCAACAAAAGATATCTTCGCAAGATAAGGCATTGAAGATCGCCATGAAACTAGAATCAACCCCTATGGGAGAGTCTAGCTCAGGTATGAGTCAAATTTTGAGTCAGCTAACTAGCTTATCACTGCAAGTCGAAGATATGAAGAAGGAAAAGGGAAACAATAAGAGAGAGGACATCTGTTGTATCAGATGCAAGTCATAAGTTCATGATAAGGAGCATTGTCCTCTATTTCATGAGTACTTGGCTTCAGGAGCTCCGAGCCCTTTGAAGCAGATTACTCTACCTTGGTGCAAGGTATGTAGAAATCGACATCACCATGGTGAATGTTATTACATGAAAACATATTTCCAGACACCTACCAACCTTTACTGCACATTCTGTAAATTTGTGCGGCATGATGAGAAAGATTGTAGGGCTTATGACCTCTTGCATGAAAGATCAAGAGACACATATAGAATTCAAGGCAAAGTACAACAAGAAGGAAATACTATGTAGTTTAACTCCCCAAGAAGAGGAAAATTCAACCCTTGCGGTGGATTCAGAGGAAGAGGATGAGGAGGAGGCATGGGTTGAGGTCGAGGTCAGATCATTTTTTATAACTGCACACAACCAAGACATTTGGTAAGGGACTGTCAAAACCCTTGTACCAATTGCAGCTACTACAACTCATTTGAACATGTTATTGAAGATTGTCCTGTGCTGTTATCCAAACTTTAGGAGAGACGAGGAGGAAACCCAGATGTACAATTAATCTCAACAGAACCTTGCGGAGTGGATCCTAGAGTCATTGTTATCACTAGAGGAGGCGCTACTATAGGAGAAGATAGGATGAGTCCAACAAAGACTATAGATGAATCAGGGGTCTGAAGAACTGCAAATAAGATACCACAGTTTGATCCGAGGAAAGAAAAGAAGATATTTGAAGAGGCAAAAAGAGAATTTGGAGGATATCAAGTTTCTTCATCAAAGGAAAAACTAGAAGTGAGAGAATGTGAGATGCTTCTGGGATTCGATCAGTCTGCATCATCGGGAGAAGGAAAAGAGGTAAGTAAGCTTGTTAGTTTCTTGTATACGTTCATTGATTTGATTAAGGATGAAAGAGACATACAAGAACTACAACACTTGATCCAACAGTATGAACCAGGGAAGGTAGACCCTCTGCTGAATAGAGTAGTACATAAAGTATCCAAAAAGAGAAGGAAAAATAAGGAACTACACTTGAATGCTCAGATTGGAGAGTATGATATAGATTATGTGGCCCTCGACTTAGGATCATAAGTCAATGTTATGATGAAGAAGACCTGGGCACTGATGGGAAAACCTAAGTTAATTTATTCCCCTATCATGCTTAGGATGGATAATAAACATGCATTAAGCCCCTTTGGGAGACTAGAGCATGTCCTTGTGGACATCGACGGGGTAAGAACATTTGTAAACTTCGAAGTAATTGAGATAGTTGACGATCACTATCCTTATCCTGCATTGTTAGGCATTGATTGGGATTTCAACAATTCCACTGTTGTTGACTTAAAGAAAAGAAGAATGATGTTTGAAGGTGATGGCCTTAGGTTCATTGCACCTCTGGATCCTGATGAAGGTCGAAGATACACAGAACCCATCAAAGAAGAAGACCACGCATATGATCTAGAGAATATATATATATATTGACAACGAGATAGCATGATTACATTAATCCTACAACAGATGGGAATTTAAGCTATAGAAGTGACAACACATGCTCATCAGACTCAAAAGAAGCACTGGAGAATTGGCAAAACAAAATGTATGAAGTTTCTATGCGGAGGTGTGCTATATTGACCAGGGAAGTTCACTGGATCGACACAGAAGTAAGAAATCTACCCACATTTGATGGTTTAAATAATTTAGAAACATTCTTATCAAATTTTGAAGAAATTTTACTAGTACAACAAAGATTTTTGGCACTGGATGGGGCTTTGAAAGAAACTCCAGCAAGATGGTGGGGGACACATAAAAATAACATCGTAGACTGGACACAATGACGCACTTTGATGGCGGTGTTCTTTTCAAAACAAGTAGAAGGATTCAAAGTTCGCTACATAGGTCAAAGTTGTCCAAAGGACCATGTGAGAGGTTATGAGGAGGCCTGGAGCATCATTCCTCAAGAACAGTGGGTGCATAAGTTCATCAACACTCTAGACACAACACCTATCAATTGCTATCTTCAAGCAAAACTGCGCCTCACCACTGCAGATTGGCAAGGTATGACTTAGAATTTTGTAGCTATGTTTTTATTTGAAAGTCAACACCCTACAGTAGATCAAGCCTTACAGGTTGTAAGAAAGAAAATATTTGAGGAGGCACCTAACCTCCCTCTGGAGCAAGATGAGGATGAATGGACTGCACCCCTTTAGAAATTACAAGGATGTTACAATATCAATGCCAATGAAGACGATGACCCTAAGAATGTGAACATTGTATAAATAGAAGGACAGAGAGACATAGAAGGACCAGGAGTCGAACTACCTTTTATTGGACAAACAATTAAAATCAGGAAAGTCAATATTGGGATAGAGGAAGCACCTGAGCTGGCCAACATTGGAGATTATTGGGATGATGCCACTATTGATAAGATCACATAATTACTGCATGAATATCAGGACTTGTTTCCAACCAAGTTCACTGATATGAAGGGAATTAAAGGGCCCATGGGAGAGATGTAGATTCCCTTGAAGCCAGATGCCAGGCCAGTTAAGCAGAGACCCTGTAGATTGAATCCCAAATATAATCAGAAAGTGAATATTGAACTAGACAGGATGTTGGAAGCATGAATCATAGAACCTATGGAAGAATCATAATGGATTAGCCCTATGGTGGTACAAGATAAGAAGATAGGAGAGATCAAGATCTGTTTAGATCTCATGAAGTTGAATGATACCTGTTTGCAGACCCATTCCCTACACCATTTACAGACGAAGTGTTAGATAATGTAGGAGGTTAGGAAGTTTACTCCTTCACAGATGGATTTTTAGGTTATCACCATATTAGGATTGCCAAGGAAGATCGCCACAAGACCACATTTGCAACAGAATGGGGATCCTACCAGTACACAATGATGCCTTTTGGATTGAAGAATGCACCAACCATATTTTCTAGGGTGGTGGTCGAAGCATTCAATGAGTTTTTGCATAAATGTTTGGAAGCGCATTTTGATGATTGGACTGTTTTTAGCTTATTGCAAAACCATATTGAATGTTTAAGACTAATGTTGGATAAGTGCATGAAATGTATGATTGCCCTGAATCTGAAGAAGTGCATCTTCTTTTCACCCTTTGGAGTGCTTCTAGGGCATATTGTGTGTAAGCAGGGGCTGCTGGTAGATCTGTCCAAGATTTCCATTATTGTTGATCTACCCCCCCCTACCTCAGTCAGACAACTGCGCACTGCACTAGGACATACTCGATACTACATAAAGTTCATTAAGGGATATGCACATATTACATCACCTATGGAGAAGTTATTAAATAAATATTGTCAGCTTCAATGGATAGAAGAATGCCAGCAGAGCTCCGACACACTGAAACAGAAAATGGTTACTGTGCTTATTCTAGTTTTTCCAGATTGGAGTAAGGAATTTCATGTGCATGTCGATGCTTCATCTATTGCACTAGGAGCAGTGTTAACACAACCAGGAGTAGGAGATATTGACCATCCATTAGCCTTTTCTAGCAGGAATCTATCTACAGCTGAGATAAACTACACTACCACTGAGAGAGAAGGTTTAGCCATAGTGTACGTGCTACAGAAGTTTCGACACTACTTGTTGGGAGGACATTTTAAGATGTTCATTGATCACTCTACATTGAAATACCTAGTCAACAAGCCAGTGTTGGGGGGAAGTATATGCTAATGGTTACTGCTATTCCAGGAATATGATTTTGAAATAGTGGTGAAGCCAAGGACAATGAACAAGGGACTTGACCACTTGTCTAGGTTGGAGCATGGAGAGGAACCTACTAGTTTGGAGGATACATTACCAGATGCATAGTTGCTGGCCATCAGGAAGATTGATGATCAATTCGTCAAGATAGTTTAGTTACTATCCACAGGAATGGCACCTCACAAATATATAATCATTCAGAAGAAACAACTGGTAGTACACACTACAGATTTTTCACTTATAGTTGGACAACTATACAAGATGGGACCTGATGAGATCGTGAGGAGATGTGTTATGGAGGCAGAAAGACCACTGATTCTAGCGGAAGCACATGAAGGAATCACAGGAGGACACTATGTAGGAAAAACAACAATGCAGAAGGTTCTTAGAGTTGGCTTCTGGTGGCCTACTTTACATAAAGATGCTAAGGAATACTATAAATCTTGCGATGTATGCTAGAGAGTTGGAAAACCTTCCAGAAGAGATGAGATGCCTTTAGCACCGTAGCTGACCTTACAGGCATTTGAAAAATGGGCTATTGATTTCGTAGGACCTATTAACCCACTAGGAAATCACACATGATCTAGATACATCATCACTACAACAAAGTATTTGACTAGATGGGCATGAGAAAGAGTAGTGAAGGAATGTAGTGCAACTACAACTGCACGATTTATAATTGATGATATCATAACCAGGTTTGGATGCCCGAAGACCCTGATGAGCGATCCAGGTACACACTTTAGTAATAATACTATCGAAGCTTTCACTCACTAATTTGAAGTCCACCATCATAAGAGTACTCCCTACCATCCATAAGCGAATGGGATGGTCAAAGATTTCAACAAGATCTTGGAGACAACGCTGACGAATATTTGCAGTGTGAATAGGGATGACTGGGATTTGAGAGTACCAGCAATGCTATGGGCTTATAGAACTACTTGCAAGAAGCTGACAATGCAGACTCCCTTTAAGTTGGTTTATGGTCTAGAAGTAGTTGTCCCTATGGAATATTTGGTTCCTAGTCTCAGAATTGCAGTATTCACAGATATGGATGACATTGGTGTTGTTCAAGAGAGGCTTGCGTAGTTGGTAGAACTAGAAGAAGACCGATTTATTGTAGTATTTCATCAGCAGATATAGAAGGAATGAGAAAAGGCCTACCATGATAGACATATCAAGAAGAAAGACTTTAAGCAAGGAGATCTAGTAATGGTATATGCCAAAAAATTCACGAAGCATCCAGGGAAGTTTAGAACACATTGTCTTGGGCCATTTGAGGTTGCCTATGTTACAGAAGGATGAGTTGCGCATTTGAAGACACTAAATGGAGAGTGGAAGGAAGGTTTAGTGAACAAGAGCTGGTTGAAATTTTACTATGACAACCAACTTCCTCGCAGCTCTCAGTAAAAGCAGAAGGAGATGGGTCTAGGTACCTTGGTGCAGTTGAAACTGGGTACGAAACACAAAACAGATAGTCTGCACAAGGAAGAAAGGGACAAAGAAGAAAGAACAGGCTGCCACGCGCAGTCTGAATTCGAAGTGAAACACGAGGGTCAGACCTGAAGTGCCTCAGGACAAGTCACATGTGAGTGTTGGGGGCCTGTTGGCCCTTGGTTATGGAAGATTGTGAAGATTAAGGAAAGAAGTGTGAAGTATGAACTGCATAGAAAGCACATTGAATGAGATTGGGTCAAAGTGGTTAAAGAAGCATAAAAGGAGTAAGAGAAAGTGAGTCATTGGATGATAAGACTGAGGAGAACAAATCAATAAGGAAGAGGGATCGTGGACAACTCAACAAGTGAAAAAATCCACCAATAGATGCTTTTGAGAACCTCGCGGGAAAGAAGGAAGGATAGGCTAGCGAAGTCTAGAAAACATGTGTCAAGTTGACCTAGGGTTTTGGAATTTTAGGGTTTTGACACCTAGGTTTTGGCCTAAGGTTGTCCAAGAGTCATTGTAATGTATAAATAAAGGTCAAAAGGACCTGGGTTGGGTTAGAGAGAATGTAATGAGCAATTATTGTTGTTAAGAGAGAGAATGTAATGGGAAATTATTGTTGTTGAGAGAGAGAAGTATTTTGTCGAGAGAGAGAGTATGGTATTGTAAGATGTTCAGCTGGGTGTGAAGATCAACCCTGCAGCTAGGTGCACAAGGAGGGGAGAGAAAGAGAGAGAAGAAGAGAGAGATATGGAAGCTAAGAACATAGATAGAACTGTATGTTTTCCTATAATATCAAGAAACACAGTTCTGTGGACGTAGCCCTAGGGAGAGGGTGAACCACGTATATCTTGTTGTTCATTATGATTGATGTGGTGTTCTTTTTCCTTATGAGTATTTTGTTATTGCATCATTGGGTTAGATCTGAGATAGAACTATGCGAAGTAGGTTTAAGTTGGTAAATGATATCTAGATGTTGTGTTGCTATTGTTTTGGACCTACTTTGCATTTCCTCTAGTTGTTGACACCTGTGTCCTGCAACCCCCTATTGCTACTTCGGGCAAGACTGCATATGCTTTGCAGATGCTGTCGAAAGGGACAATATTTAGGGCTTGTTGGTGTGTTGTTAGAAGTTGAACCCTAGGTCTGCCCCTATGCCAACACACAATTCATTATTTTCAATTCTATTATTCAAAGTATAAGAGATCATTATCTTCTTATAAATTGTAGCCATCCAATTGACTACGGGTGTATTCCTTTCCACCCAACAATAGGCTATGCTCGTAAAATAACTTCAGCAGTAGGCGACCCCCATGCTAGACCATGATACCACCAGGGGATTCTCTCACAATTGACTCAACCAGTCAAAGAATAGACTAGGGAGGCTACTCTCCTCAACTTTATTGACAACAAAAGAAGTCTCCCCTTTTCACAATGAACTCAATACCTCCATGAGGTTTATCATATGCTCTTCCCACTGGATTTCCTCTGCACATGAGAGTCCCTTCATAACTACACTATCCCTCAATGCCCTCTCCTTCCAGTGTTGGTTTCCTTCCTGGAACATCAATCCCATGATAATCTTTTGCTCCAGTTTGGGCTTTGGGTTTTATTTGTTCCTCATGTATTTCTTCTTAGACCAAAAATCATAACCTCGATCTCTCTCACTCTGGTTCTTTCACACTTTATTGTTCCCTCTTTCTTGGCACATGATGTGCGTTATCCTGCACACACCCATGCGTTCTCTTTTGCCTCTTTTTCTTGTTGTTGTCTGTATTCATGTGTTCCTTGCACACAAATCCCATGGAAGGTTCTCGACCCGCCCCTTTCTATTCCTTCTGTTAGAAGGAACCTATGGGGTCAACTCGGTCTGTAGAAATGGTTGGTTGGTTGTTCAACTAACAACCCCCTTCTCATTAACTGATTTGCTTCATCTACAAACTAGAGGAATAATTATTATTTTCTCCATGTCATTCATCAATGTGGCTTGGGGTGTTTACACATGAATCCTTTTTCTTTGTCCCCTTGCTAATCTCTCTTGTGGTATCATGGCCAATACTTTTAAGGCTTCACCCATCAATAAGCTAGTTATTATTTTCAATTAAATAATAATACAGTTAGAATGTTTATATCCCATGACATGGCAATCATTAAAAATGATATATTACATATAATCAAGGTTTAAGAAACCGTTGATTAATTGGATTGGTTTTCATTGATGTCAACCCTTGAAGAAATTTCGATAGCAAATTATGGTATCCCAACATTATGGTTAATGGATCTAAGTTTGTTTGATGTATAATGGTATGGAGGTTAGTATATTTGCAGGTAAAACTATTCTAGATGGATAGTACATGTCATTCCATTTCCGATGATATGTGGAATGCCACATAACTCCTCACGGTTAGAGAGTTATGGCCTTGTGAAGTTGGAGAACCCACATGAGTTTTCTAGAAGTCAAAGAAGTCAAAATTATTCTAGAAGATCCTAGAAGAAGTTGACTAGTCAAGTGAATGAAACTAGGACTTAATCATGGGTTAAGTTGTTGCAATAAGAAAATAATTACAAATAAATTAGTTGCAACTCGAAGTGGAGAATTTACTATTTCTAGCAAAGTGGGCTAGAAGTGGACAAGTGGTTAGAAGTGGGTTAGCCCTAAAAGAAGGAAATTGGGTTAAGTTTGTTAGAAGGTAACCCCTTGAGGAAGCTACATGGAAGTATAAATAAGAGAGAAAGGCTCTTCTATTAGCACCTATTGATCACATTGAATATCTATTATTGTGTAAGGTTTATTGCAGGTACTCATTGATACATCTGAAGTTGCGCAAGTTTGAGGTCGCATGAAGGGTTGACGATGAAAGTTTTAGAACTACAAAAAATACTGAAAAAACCCTAGCTTTTGAGGTGTATGCAGGCTGTTGTGGAACAAGGTGTGTACGTACACGGGCTGGAAGTATAATAGGGCACGTACAAGAGGGTAAATCTATAAAAAATTGAGAATATGAAGATGCCAGGTCTCTAGATTCTGAAAGAAAGCTCCCAGGAAGGTCTATAATGATCAGGTACAACATATCTATCTACTAGTTCAAAAAGTATTTCTTATTCCTATGAGTAGTTGGATTTTGTTGTGTACATGAGATATGGCTATGAGGGTTTGATGATTTGTTCTAGAAAGGTTATTGGTTGTATGGGACTTATTGTATAAGTAAAATATACACAAATACAATGTTGGTATACTTGATATTATTTATTTCTACTTCTTGTTGGTTCAAGTATTTGATTTATAACTAGCACTATTGGTACATGGTTGAGGGTTTTGGTTGTGAAGAATTTGTGGAGTTGTTTGCGAAGTTTTAGGGTGCATATCAGTAAGGGTTTGGTGTCTAGTCCATGTGAGGGTTATTATACTTGTTCATGATTATACTTGTATGACACATGACTAGAGAGATATAGATACACTTGGTTAAGGGATATGTATGAGGATGTATGAACAGGGCACAACTATAGGTTGGACACAGTGACAGGTTGTAGGTTGAGTTGAAAAGAGGAAACAAAGTGCCTGAGTTTTAACAAAAATGAAAAACCCTTGCTTTTAGAAGGCATACATAGGCTGCAATATAGACATGCCACATACATACATGGGTTGTACTACAGAAAGAGCGTGCACATATCCATGCTGCAACGCAAATAGGTCACATACATGTTGGTTTTTGATTGGTATAGGATGAGTACATGTACAGGTTGGTTACATGACAATGGCACATGTTGGTTACATGTTGTTGGATCAGATTGGTACAATTTTACAACATTATATCCCACAATGATAGTGTGACAATGGTTTCATCATCTTACTTATATTTCAAGGAGACAGGGCGGGGAAAGGATAGGTGATTGTAGCCACCTTCCGGTTGTAGCTGAAGAACATAGGGGGTTGTAGCCTCCTTTTGGTTGTAGCCGGAGAATTGGGGAGTTTTAGCTTCCCTCAGGTTCTAGCTTCCCTCAAGTTGTAGCCTGAAAATATAGGGGTTCAGATCCTCCTTCCAGTTGTAGCTGGAGAACAAAGGAATTTGGTGCTTCCAATGAATGTAATTCTTAAATACATATAAGAAAAAATGGTTTCCTCATGCATTGGGTTTCCATGTAAAAATACTGGTGTATTGTGCATGTGTGTGATTGTTCATTGTTTATGTTTTATTTACTATGCACTTATTGGATGATAATGTTACATTGATCATAAAGATAAATAACACTTCATATTTTGGTAAAAAGGAATAAATTTCTCTATTACTATTCACCCCCTATCTCAGTAATCCAAAAGAAACAAGGTGTTACATTCCCCTCCCCCTTCAAAAGGACCACCATCCTTGGTGTTCTTGCATCTTAACAACACTTGCCCTGCCTTTGACTTTCAGTTTCTTAAATATTGTATTCCTTTCCTTTGTCTGGTCCTCACTTAGACTCTGGCATTTCAGAACATGCCTACAACAATATTAAACAACATTCATATTAATCATAATTTCATGCATAAACATTCTATTGTTGTTCATAATTCAAGAGGAAATATACATGTCAAGACAATACTTATTTGTGCAATTCATGGATATACATCCATATGGATGCCACATTTACTTAGCTCACTATTTTCCTTGACATACCCATGACGCTCATGATCCCACTCAACAGGTAACAAGATTTATTGGAGTCTCCTCTCTTTGCGGTAACTCACCTTCTAGGTTCAAGAATCCCCTTCTCTACTATACAATCCCTTGAGCGATCCATCTTTCCTGCCAAGACTTTCTCACACAAGAAGCATTTTAAAGACTTCATCGAGTCTTACTTCCAAGGTTTCCCTTTGGCTTTCTCTGCTGGGGTGTCCCTCCAGCCCATGTTAACACAACACAACCATATATATGGTGATCATGGCATATCACAAGGTTATCATGTCATGTAGTGGCCTTTTTCCATGCTTTCCCAACTTGACATCCATCATCTATCCCTCTAGGAAAGATATGTAATATCACCTGTATCACATGCATACAATAACTGTGAGATTTCTATCATTAATTTCAATTAAAAATTTCTTTCAATCTGTTACCCACATATTTTCCAATTCCGTTTATCAATTGTTCAAATAAGTTGCATACAAGAACTATATCCCACAAGGATGAGACTTCCTTATCATAAAAATTTGGCTCAGAAGGGATTGGTCATCCTTATGGGCTTACAATACTTCCATATCCAAGACCCTTCTTCTTGCAATTCCATTTTTACACATCCAAACAAATTGTTAGTTCTTAAGAACATTATACTTTCATTGCACACTTGCAGTGGCTCACAAACAATTTTAGAATTGTGCATACTAACAATTACATTAGATTTATCTATTCAATGATATAAATAAAATGAATTATCATTCCTTACACATACATCATTTTAGCATACCGAGCATTTCAAAATGCAACCAATTCATTATATGAATTTAACCAAATGTCCATGGTCACATTTACACACAATGCACCCTTGCATTGTTGTCATATTATCACTTTTCATGTTAGGCATTCTTCCATGGTGTGTTGGAACTCAACCGACCTCTCACCAAAAATATTATCTATCCACATTCACTATTATAGCAGGAATTTTCCTCCTACTTTGAGCTTGTCATGACCTCAAATCAACGTACATAGAACTAGAAGTTATAACAAGAATGCATTCAATCATTCTTTCTTCACTAGTAACCAGGGTGCCAATTCATGGCCACCCAATTCCTCTCTTTACCATTCTACAACTCCAGTATAATATTGGAAGATCCTTCTTCCATAAAGGGGAAATCCTATACATGCCCATTGTCATACAACATGCATCTTCTCAATGCATTCAATCAATGCGCTTCTTATGAACACTTTTGTTCCCAATCCTTTTCGATTGGTCAATGTATTCATGACACATTGTTCATGAATTTTGTTGTAAGGATATCGATCATCCTTCATTGCCAGAGTTTATTCCCTCTTATCATTCATGTTCTTCTTCCCTTAATCATATCGTTCTTGGGTATCAATGAAATACAATAGCCAATCAAAATTACATGCATATCATCAAAACATAAATCATTCCAGAAGAGATTCTTACCTAATCCCTTTAAATTATCATGTCTCATGGGAATGAGATCTTTGTATTTGTTTTGGATGCCAACATGCTTTCTGATATTACCTCATCGACGGTGCTTCATGGGAACTACTAAATTCCCTTCATCAATTCTCTTTATCAACAACCTTCTTGTATTTATGCTCTACCCAAGGTTGTCTACCATTGGAAGCTATCCTTCCCCAACAACTCCAATCTTTTCCTACACATAACATGCATCATCACATTTTACAATTATGTCAACTAGTGTATTAAATTCAAAATGCATGTATCATAGTATTTAAATCAACAAACATTTCATACATGTCCCATTGTGTCTCTATGCACTCTATCACATTATCCTCAATGTCTTCATGAGTGCATCCACAATCAAATTTATAGTTGTCTCTTCAATCATACAACTATCAACATTATTCTGTTGGAAACATCCATAGATAACCAACATATCGGTTTTCTCATCCTAGAGAAACATAACAAACAACAAGAAATGAGTCAAGAGGTCTTCCCTTTTTCTGACTCGTTTCCACCATAAAAAAATTTCATCTCAGTTGAATTATCTTCATGACCCATCTGTCAGTTGCAGTCATGTCATAAACCCATATAATTTATTAACATATTCATTAATTTATTTTTCTTTCACCAGTTGTACTTGTTTTCACAGTTGTTCTTTTAAAGAACACAACTCTCTCATAAATCAAAGTTTTAAAGTGAGGAAAGTGTCTTTCCTTCTCTCATTGATTTCTTATGCAATTTATCCCCTTCTGGGATCTTCCTACTCTCTTCCTCGAGAAGTCTTAGTCAAGTTTGTTAGCACAAGAATTTGTAGCTAGAAGAGGCCTAACTATCAGAGTTTTGGGTT
Source organism: Picea sitchensis (assembly GCA_010110895.2). Lineage (NCBI taxonomy): Eukaryota > Viridiplantae > Streptophyta > Pinopsida > Pinales > Pinaceae > Picea > Picea sitchensis. Next base: position 2,406 of record SNQJ01S0155777.1, on the reverse strand, counting down.
TTTGCTAAAGTGTTAACTCCCTCAGTGGTAAAGTGCACAACCTACTATACTGCCAAGACACCTAAACACAATGGGTTTGACATTATAAAAGACCACCAATTGCTCTGGACACATTCAAGATTGAAGGCACTGCATTTTGACATTGCTACCTAAACCTACACATAGGCTCAGCATAAGTGGTGCTACCTAATATTTCTGGCAGAAAACGAATTGTGCAGAGTTATTTTACCAGTTTTTAGTCACTAACGTGAAAATTGGATTTTGAACAATTGAGAAGGTATTTTTGAAAAATGGAGGAGGTTTTTGTTTATAACATGCAAAATAACAAAAGCCTCTCTCATTTTTTAAAAATGTGTTATGGTTTGAGATATATCATACATATAAGTGGCGCTACCCAACTGTTTTACAATGACGCTGCCTAATTTCCTGTAGCAGTCACGGTTTTGATATTCGCCTTGTTGGGAGGTTGCCACATGTCAAGGAGGATTTGAATGAATTCTTAAGGATCATTTAGATGTCAAGGGACACTTTCACCTAATATTTAGCTCCAACAAAGGCCTCATGCAGTGAGGTGGAAACATTTTATTAATGACTTCCAACAAATTCCTAAAAATTAGCAGTTTGTTGGATTTTTGTCTCTTTGATTGTTGCCACCTATCTCCAAGGCTTATAATCCAATGGAGGAGATGGGACTCGACCTCCTTAGTTAATTTGGATTCTATTGTATATTTAAATAAGAAAAGATCTCTTGGAGAAGGGGGGGGGGGTGGATTCATGATCCAAGAGGGGAGAGAGCTAGAGGAGCAGTTTATTTGCTCAATTGTAAGCTCGAGGGCCTGTTGTAATTAGAATTTCTACCATTAGAGATTCATGAGATTTTCCTATCAGACTTTGTGTTCTTTGTTATCACTCTATCTTTTCATCTTGCTTGAATAATATTTATAGATTTTGAAGATCAAAAGATGCCTTTGGTTAATGACTTCATGAGCTACAAAGGATTTGTGGTAATTGCTTGTTAATCACAGTTTATTGTTCAATCACTCTTCAATCTATATTACATAAATGATCTATGTTATGTGGTTATTCTTCTCTTTGTTTACCTTCTATTCTTCTATCCATCTTTTCATAATCCTTTTGTCTGGTAGGCAGCTTGATTTCCTTTGATCTATAGGATGTTATGACTCCATGCCCAATGGAACGTATTTGCAACAGTCTGATGCCCTCCTTTTTACTCTCCTCTTGTTGATCCACCTATTCAAACTATTTTAATCCATTTACATTTCTATGTTACCAAGCTTACTCTCATTTG
>SNQJ01S0155776.1:0-22396 GCA_010110895.2 Picea sitchensis | reverse complement strand
AGAGAGAGAGAGAGAGAGGAAATCCAAGGAGAGGACCTTCCTGGTAGAACTATGCTACCCGCCAGAGACGCTTGCAGAATCTGGAATGTGCCTTGTCCAATGATAGGATGTTGTGCACCATGAGGAAATGAACTCCACCAATGGCCTATGTTGAGGAGGAATTCCAGGAGGAACCTATCCAGGTTCAATCAAAATCCCTCCTCTACATGGTCACGAATGATTACTTGTGCCCCAACACCAACAAAGTTGATACAGGTACTCAAGATGCCATGGAAGGGGCCACATGCGTTTTTCAGGAGGAAAACCTGGAGGAACTCCTCGACATGGCTCCAGACACTTACATCTAGGGTAAAACCAGTGAAACAAATGAAAGAGTTGCGGTGGACAAGGATGGAGCCATCGACACTACGTAGGAGAATTTCCCCATCTCGACGCCTCCACCACTGAATACAATTCTAGAATTCGACCCAACTCTCCCCAACCTCTTCATCCTAGAGTAGCTAGAGTTCATTTTCGATCTCAGAAGCTACATGGAAGACCAACTTCATCAGGACACCCTAATCAACAATCATATTGATATGATGTTCAATGCATTCTCGAATGCACCGACCAAGTAGTGATGCTCGACCTATGCGCAACCCTTCATTCTAAAGCCCAACAACAACACTCTCCCTAGAGCTTCATATGACAGATACCATGGTGCCAATGATTAGTTTCATGCAGTCCTCTAAGCTCCACTAGCACAATGATGGAACTTCCTTTTTGTTATTGTGAACTGGTACTCTGCATAATTCCTGTCTAGTTTTCTTTTCCAGACATTGATAGTTTTATCTAGCTTGCAAAGACAACTCTGTCATGACAATCATCCACCACCTTCCTTGGTTTCCAATTGGCAGGGCAAGTGGCATATGGATTTTTTGGCCAAAAGTATAATAGGTGGCCACATGTTTTGGTTTCCACTAGTTTGGCATAACAGGTGGCAAGCCAATGACATGTGTCTATTTTGTATAGTGACAACACAGTAATAGGATTTACCCCCTTTTATTTACAAAAACAAAAACCAATGCATTGATATTTTAATTGATTCACAAGATAGTCATAGTTATCTAGATTCTAATATGGTGGAAATATTCCAATTGCCAAGAATAAATATTGGGAAACCTCAGTTGGTTCAACTAGCTATAGGATCTAAGAGAAATATTAATGAGATAGTTAAGGCATGTCCAATGGACATGAATGGACTTAGCACAAGGGAATTTTTGAATATCATACATTTGGGCTCATATGATTTTCTAATTGGTATGGATTGTTTGGAAAATAATCATGTCATCCTAGACTGTTATAATAAGGCTTTTACTTTCTTAGATTAAGAAGGAAACTTGAAATCAATACAAGGTATTCCAAGGGTTTCAACTATTAGAGAAGTTTCATCTTTTCAACTAAAGAAAATCTTCAGAAAAGGATTCCAAATATTTGCAAACCCTATGGAGGAGGAACCTAAGGATAAATGTCCAAATATTGAAGACTATACATTTCTAAAACATTTGAATATGTATTTAATGAAATATTGTTAGAAAAACAAGATCATGGAGCAATAAAAAAAAAATGCAGAAATAAAACATAGAAGATACACAACACAATAGAGACACAAATATACGTGTTTCACCCATTGTGGGTTATGTCCACCAGAGAAATTTCCAGGATTGGAAATGCCCCCCTGCAAATCCCTTGCATGGAGGGGTGTATAGTATTCCAGGGCGTAAAGTCTTCACGGGGTATAAACATGGCTAAAAACAAAAACCTCTTAATAAAGAAGATAATCAGGATGCACAACCAACAAATATCATGGTTTCTACCCAAGAGAGTCTCAAGAAATGAAATAAACTTCCACACTAATCATATTAGAAGAGAAGAAGAACTTAATCAAGAGCACAAATGACACAAGAAATCACAAAGTACGCCGATATTTTACCCTAGAAACCCTTAACCGAGAAAACCAAAATTCCTTTGAGTGTTGTTCTCTCTTGTTGTATTATTCAATACTAATAAAAGGTTACATGGATAACCTTGGTCACACCTAAGACACAATCAAAATCATACCCTCTTGAAAAGGAAAGAACAACTGTATAGCCAATTCATCTTACATATCCATGACCAACAACATACACTTAAACATGCATTAACCAACAAAAGTGCATTCTACAATTACCTTACAAGAAAAACCCTTATGTCCTTACAAAATGCCACTTTATTTTCTTTACAATAGTAAAAACCATAAATATTGGCACCCAAAAACGATTACTGATCCATGCATATCATTGGATACAAATCTCACAAATCCCAGGATTATGTTATAATCGACTCCAAGTAGGGTTTACTAGTTGACCTTCATTTGGTATCTAGTTCATCATTTCACGCCCACACTTCGACCTCTTTTTGGTTGAATTTCCATTGATACATTCAACTTCAAAATTACCCCATCGACTCCCTCAACCTTTGAATTGATGTCGATCCACCTTGACTTTGATCTTTTTTTGATCCACCTCGAGTTCGACTTGTTGTTGATCCACCTCGACTTCAATCTTTGTTGGATTCACCTCAACTAGACTTTCATTACAAAGAATATAACAACCCAACATTCTCCCATGTGTTGTCTTCTTTGTTGAAACACGAGATTCCTAAAATTTTGTTCAGAAACAAAGGGAATCAATACCCATTGCCTCCCCACACCAAGAGAAATTCACAAAACTCATAGACTTGGTCAACGAGTCTGTTATGTTTTCCAACGTGTCTACTTTCTCGAGTAGCACCTTGTTACTTTCCACCATGTCTCTTACAAAATGGTATTGTAAATAAATGTGCTTAGTCTTTGAATGATAAGAAAGGTTCTTTGCTAGAAATATTACACTTTCACTACCTCAACTTACCTTCATATGTCTCTACTCAAACCCGATTCCTGAACAAAGCCTTTGAATCCATATTGCCTCTTTTCTTCCATGAGTGTCTGCCCATGTATTCATCTTCTATTTTTGGAAAGGATACAAAATCATGTTGCTTAGTCATCTAACTTATTACTCCACCAAAAATATTGAATACATATCCATTGGTTGAGCTCTGTTGATCTAGATCTCCACCCCAGTTGGTGTCGACAAAGCCATGTACATCTAATTTACCACTATCATATCTAGGTTTTACTTAGTAACATATAGAATAGTATTTCGTGCCACAAAAATGCGTGAATACTATCTTGACAGTTGACTAGTGCTCCTTTCTAGTTGTCGACATGTACCTTATAAACACTCCCACTGCATGGGAAATGTCTGGTCGAGTTCATACCATCACATACATTACACTACTAACCACACTTTCATAGGGAACATGTGCCATGTACTCTATTTATTCCTATGTATTTGGACACTATTCAACAGTAATCCTTACGTCCACAAGAATTGACACCTTCACCGGTTTGAAATCCTTCATGTTGAATTGTTTTTGAATTGTTTCAATATACTTCATCTGATTCAATCAAAGATTTCTAGTGACTTGATATCTCTTAATATTTATTCCCAAAATAAAGCTAGTTGCACCGAGATCCTTCATATCAAACTTGGAGGATATAGTTTTCTTCTACTCCTTTATCGCATCCATGTTTCCCTTCAACAACCTTTCATCGACATACAAAGATAAATATATGAAACATGCACCTTCTTCCTTGGAATATATGAAATGTTCAACTTTACTTATCACCAATACGAAACTAAGGATGTATGTGTGAAACTGATGGTACCACATCCTAGGCGATTTCTTTAGACCATAAAAGGGATATTTTGAGTTTTCACACCAACTCTTTCTTTCCCTTTAATACAAATCCGTAGGTTGTTTCATGTCGATTTCTTCTTCTAGGTCCTCATGTAGGAACATTTAATTTACATCCATTTGTTCTATCTCCAGACCCAATTCTACAACTATATACATTAGTAATCTAATGGAAGTTATTTTTGTAACATGGGGAAAAATATCACCAAATTCAATTCCCTTGACTTGGGAATATCCTTTCGCTACCAGTCGAGCTTTGAACTTCTCGACTTTTCCTGTGACATCATCTTCTTATTGAACACCCACTTTTTATCGACAAGGTTTCTTCCACTATATAACTTGACTAAATCCCATGTATCATTCTTGTAAAAGGATTCCATCTCTTTGACCATGGTGTCCTTCCATAGTTTAACCTCTGCTGAGTTGAATGCCTCACTGACCGACTTGGGCTCATTATCGATGGAAATTAACACAAATGTGGAACAAAAGTTAGGCGGACTATACCTTTCGACTAGTGTTTTTACTCTTTAAGACCCTCTTACCACCGAAATCAGTTATTCCACCTCTTCCTTAGATTTAGTCGACTCATTTGAATCATCTTCTTCATTCCTCAACTCAAACCACATCGTATCAGGATTATTCTCGGTCTGAACAACTTCCTTAGTCTCAGACTTACCTCTGACTTCTCTGAAGACCACATCTTGACTGTAGACTATTATCCTTAATGCAATATCCCAGAATTATATGATTTCATTCCTTCTTTGTATCTGATGAAAATACATTTGTCTACCTTGTTGTCGAACTTGCTCCTCTTTTCCTTGGGAACATGCACAAATGCATCACAACCAAATACTTTGAGATGTGCACCAAAGGATTCTTACTAGAACATACCTCATTTGGAGTCATGTCAAATAACACTGATGAAGGATACATATTCACCAGATATCTTGTAGTCTCAATTTCCTCCTCCCAGAATTCTTGTGCGATCCTAGCACCACTGATCATTCTCCTTTCCTTATCCACCAATGTTCTGTTCATTCTCTTAGAAAATCCATTTTTTGTTTGGGTATATGATGTGGTATTTTGGCGGGATATGCCACACTTCTTACAGAACCGATAAAATTCCTTTCCACATAATTCACCACCATTGTCAGTTCTCAGAACTTTAATCCTCTTCTCCATCTAGTTTTCCACAAGATCTTTAAACTCCTTAAATATATCAAAAACCTATGATTTCTTCCTCAGGAAATGTATCCATGTCTCCTGGAAAAATGATCTATGAAGGAGACATAATAACGAGATCCACGAAGTGAAGGCATAGTAACCAGGACAAACACATCACTATGCACCAATTCCAGAATCCCATTTTCCTTTGTCACTCCATATGGGAACCTCACCTGACTTTGTTTCCCATATATGCAATGTTCACAAAAGTCAACTTCTAAACCACAATCAATAAAATCTCCGACCATACAATTTATTTTCATAGCTTGAAGTCATTTTTCTCCAATGTGTCCCATCCTATCATGCCATATCATGGTTGGGTCGATTTCATAATTTCTTGTCGATTCGCTTTGAATTGACTTATCTCAAGTCGAGTCGAGTTGTGTTGACATTGAGTCGATTCGAGTTGTAGTCAAGTCAATTTTAGGATCAATGATCAGGTTGCATATAGTCGAGTTGACATTCCCTAAAACCTTCTACAATGTACCAATATGAACTCCTTTCATTAATACCATTGCACCTATGACTATTTTTCACGAATACTTTTGAAACAGAGTATGCACACCTCCATCACTCATCTTGTTGACAGATATTAGGTTTCTTTCCAAACCCAAAATGTGTAGCACACTTAGAAGGGTTCTTTTCCTCCTATCTTGCAATATCAGTGAGACTCTTCCCTGTCCGACAATTCTAGTTTTTTATTTCCCCCCCAAGAACATATTACCCTTGATGCAAGAGCATCTCTCCAACTTAGAAACACGCCAGCTAGACGACACATCAAGTGTGCATTCAATGGAGGAAGAGGCACCAACCCTCGTTTTAAAATTTCAAATTGTATTTAATACAATTAAATGTGTAAGGAGGGAAGAGCCAAGGTCGTTTCCTTTGCATGGGCTAGAGGTGAGGATGCCTTAATGGTTGAAAGGATGAAGAGATCTAGATCCGATTCAGACTAGACTACCATTGATTCTAATTCAGTGTAAATTAATGAGGTTAGGTAGCTTGGAGGGAAGAGCTCGAGGATCCTCTTTTGTAAAAGAGATATTTGTATATTATTTTTCATAAGGAAGATATGTTAGATGAGATAGAGAAGATAAGAGAGAGAGATCCAAGACTCTATAAAAGTCTGAGATTTTGTAAACACTTGTAAACATGCATTCTGAGATTAATACAAAGAGAATTTTTTTCTGCATGAGAATCTTTATGTGTTTATGTGTATTTGAATGAATGTATTTTATGTCTTTATATGTATATGTTGTAGATGTATGTTAGATTCCATATGTAGGTTATAGAAATAATTTGTTGTCTGTGAGCTTCTGATTTCAAGTCTAGCTTCTTTGTGGCTTCATGCAAGGGGTTGCATGACAGAGTGTTGAGGAATCTATGAGCCAGTGCAAAGAGTGCACATCTGATTTATGTGGAATTCAAGAAAGAATGTGCCAGGAGGGTGCACCAAAGAATTCATAGACTCAGGAAGAATCCTCAGAGTTACTGAATACTCTAGAGGTGAAAATTGTGCAGAGGAAGGAATAGAGAGACATACTCACTGAGGATTTTGTGAAGCCCTTCCAGGAGGGCATTGAGCGAGTGCATAGGGTGCATAAGAAGAAATATATTTAGAGTTCATAGATAAGGGAAGTGTCCATGAGAAGACACTCACGAATTCATTGAACACTATGTGGGCTCAATAAGGAGTGCTTGAGCATAATTTTCCAGAGGGTACTTACATCCCTTCAAGGAGCATAAGGGACATAGACCTTTGAGGTCCAAATAGCTGAAGCTCATGGAGACAGAGTTGCTGAACACTCTAGAGGAAGACCTGTGTAAGAAGTGCACTAGGCCAACACTCAGATGAAGTGTTGAAAGACAACCAATTGAAGGTCGGTCGAGCACAAGGAGTGTGCAAAGAAGAGAACTGTTTCAAGTTCGTAAGCTCAGGAGGAATAGTTCCTTTGTGCCAAAAGTTCCAATAGAAAGGAGTAGCATATTGAGACCCTATGATGTCCAAGCCACATAAAATATCAGGAGGTTGAGTGTAGAAGTCTTCCAGGAGGGGCACCAAAATTCTTCTAAGGAAGATGCAGAAGGGTCGAGTCCCTTAGATACAGAGCAAGGTTGAGAAGCTCAGGAGAGGTAACATGAAGTTGGGAATAGAGAACAAATAATGTGTTAGGGCCATGGTCCATTTTTTTCACCAAATCTTAGGAGGGATAGAGTTACCAGAACACAGGAAAGACCCAAAACCATAGGGTTTGTAGGGGATAGAATGGAGGTCGAGACCTTTGAACGATTAGAAGTATTCCAAGTCAGGAAGGAATTAAAAGTTTAGGAGGAGGAGCGTATACAACCATTAGATCAACTACAGAGGAGGGAATCTAGACCATTGAACCTCACATCTAGGCACACAAGACTGCACAAAGAGAACCCTTGGAATTATTGAGTTTGCAATAGAAGCCAAGCTCAGAAGGGATAGAGACTTCGAGGGATTTGAAGGAAAGCAGAAGGTGGAAGTCACCTCACAGAGGTTGTACCCTGAAGAATAGACACCATGTCCTTTGGCTTGGAGCCATTGAAAATTTGGATTTTTCAGAGGGAGGAATACTGAAATTCCGTGAGTTATTGGATCTAGTATATCAACGGAAAGGATAAGGCTGATAACAATTCCACATTCACAAACCTAGGAGGATTAATATCCATTGGATCTGAATCAATGGGAGTCATTGATCTCTTCAGTTCAGATCTCGACATTTTAGAAGTTGGGAGTTGGAGCATTGGGCTTGCATTACACAAACAGTCTCGATATCGAAAAATGCAAATTTGCGACACGATCGTGGTCATCAATCGAGGAGAAGGAACAAGACTGTCATATCTACCCTGGGGAAAGATCGCACATCGGGTTTTGAGGTTTCCTGGATATGTAGTGCTGGGGTTGTATCACGCCAATACCCCCGAAATAGTGATTCATGAAATACCTTTTCAGATAAAGATTGTGGTCACATTGGTTGTTCATGTGGGTAAGAGTTTGCGCCTAGTACCTTTTCTCATAGGTGTAGCTCCTAAGAAGGACCTGTGGTTACAAGTGTGAAGATTCAACTGGGAATCAAAGAGCCATTTCGGCTCAAGGGGAGATTGAGAATGATCCTTAGACCGAGAGGTCAAGTAGAACCTGTCGAGGTAGGGTTCTGCGTCAACCGCCATCATATCTTTCATATTCACAGAACCATTATTTATGTGGTGTCATATGACAGGATTTTCCTGAGTCTATCAACCAAACATATTGATTTGACTGTGTACTAGTTGATGATAGGTACACATCACCTCCCTTGTTTGAGGTCATGTTTCTCTCAGTCAACTAATTCTCGTCGAATCCAACACTGCATTATGTTTCCTTTGAATTACAGTCCCTTTTATAATTCCCAACTTTACTGCATTTCCAACATCTGCACGTCGATTAAACCAAAGATTTTGATCTACCCTTCTACGTAAACTTTCTACTAGAGAATATTCGTTTATCTATTTCCATCGGTCGACCTCTCATTACCAGAGGATATTTGGTCGATCCTTCCATGTTCTTCCCTCTCATTTCTTTCGATAACAAAGAAGAAACCACGTCCTATAGCACTAGTGTGGTTTTATTACTCCCAATAGCCACAAATAAGCTATCCTAAGATTTTGGAAAAGAACATAATAGGTTTATACACTTATCCTCATCGTTGATCTTAATATCCGTATATGATAATTGGATTACCACGGTATTAAACACATTTAAATGCTCAGTCATTGAAATTCCATCACTTATCCTTAGAAGATATAATTTCTTTATGAGAAACAAATGATTTACCATATATTTTGACTAGTATAAGATTCCGAGCTTGTCCCATAGTTTATTGGCTGAATCTTCACATGAGACATTCAACAACACTGAATTTGCAAGAAAAAATCTGAATTATACTTCTTTCTTATCTTTCTATTTTCTCTCATTCTTCCATCGGCATGCCTATCGATTGGGTACCTAGATAGACCATTATCCATTGTTACCGATCTACAAGAATATATTCCATTTTAATCTTCCAAATCTAAAAATTATGGCCATTTAATTTTTCTATCTCTATTCTGGAACTTCTCACAATTCTTTACCACGATCTTTAATGCAATTTATGACTTACAAATCTTATTATACCTAGGTCTTAGTTCTCAGATTAAATATTTGAAAATCAAGATATGACATGCTCTCCAAATCATAACATCGTTGTCATGACTCACTTTTATGGGCAGACCTAAGCTTTGATACGAGTTGTCAGGAAATTAAAGACACTTCCACACTAATCCTAGTAGAATAGAAGAAGAATTTAATCAAGAACGCAAATGACACAAACAATCACATAATACACCAATATTTTATCCTCGAAACCCTTAAGAGAGAAAACCAACATTCCTTTGAGCGTTCTTCTCTCTTGTTGTATTATTCAATAAGAAAAAAATGTTACATGTCTAACCTTATTCCACACATAAGACACAATCGAAATCATAACTTCTTGCAAAGTAAAGAAAAACCTTGTAGCCAATTCAACTTACATAACCATGACCAACAACATACACTTCAACATGCATTAACCTACAAAAGTGCATTCTACAATTACCTTACAAGAAAAACCCTTATGTCCTTACAAAATGCCACTTTATATTCTTTACAATAAGAAAAACCATAAATATTGGCACCCAAAAATGATTACATATCCATGCATATCATTGGATACGAATCCCACAAATCCTAGGATTCTATTATAGTTAACTCGAAGTTTGATTTAACAGTCGACTACTAGTCAACCTTCATTCGGTCTCTTGTCGGTCATCTCAATCCACACTTTGGCATCTTTTCAATTGAATTTCCATTTATATCTTCAACTACAACTTTACCGAGTCCACTCCCTCGACGTTCGACTTGTTGTCAATCCACCTCGACTTCGACCTATTTTCGATCCACCTCAAATTTGACTTGTTGTCAATACACCTCGACTTCGACTATCAATCGATTCACCTCTAACAGAATTTTACTACAAAGAATATAACCACCCGACAGAGAGATATCAATTTCTCTATCAATTTGATGTTTGGAGCTTCATTGATTTCCAATACTCCTTATAGGATGAGTAAACTAGAACTCAAGGAATTGGAAATGAAACTTGAATAGATTCTAAAGAAGGGGTATATACACCCAAGTGTTTCCCCTTGGGGTGCCCCAATATTATTTCTGAAAAAGAAGGATGGTACCTTGAGGATTTGCATTGACTTTAGGAAGTTGAATAAGGTGACTGTGGAGAACAAGTATCCTTTGCCAACGATAGATGATATTTTCGATCAACTGAAGGATGCAAATATATTATCCAAGATTGACCTCAGCAAGGATGATTTTAGGGGCTAAATTCTCTCATGGGCTAATCTTCCATGGTTTTTCCAAAAATGAGATTCGCTATTTTAAAAATGATTCGTGCAAATTCTATAGGATACAATTATTTTACCTTTAAAATCGATAAAATTTTATAAAAACTATATAAAATCCTTAGAAATTTGAATATTTTTCCAAAACAATCGCCAAACATTTATAGTTGGCATGTGAAGGATTAGTAAGATTTGCCAAGGTTTGTACATTTTAAAATAAATTTCCATCCTTAAAATCATCCCTAGACCTCAGGTTATGTTATCATTAGGTAGGAATTAAAGAAGAAATCATCAACAAGACATCCTTCTGAACGAGGTATGGCCTTTATGAGTTTAAAATGGTGCCTTTTGGGTTGTCAAATCCACTAGTTGTCTTGATGTGTTTAACAAATGGTATTTTCAAAGATTACATAGATATGTTTTTCATTATATTTTTGGACGACATAATTATTTACTATAAGTATGAATAATATCATGATAAAAACTTTAAGATAGTGCTACAAGTATCGAGAGAGCATGAATTGTATGAAAAGTTGAGAAAGTGTTCATTTTATCAGAGGTAGATACATTATTTGGGCCATATCATTTCAAAGAAAGGGATAGTAGTGGATACAGAAAATATAATATCCATTGAAGGATGGCCAACACTAAGGAATGTCTCTGAGGTGAGATCTTTCATGGGAATTTCAAGTTATCATATAATATCCATTGAGGGATTCTCTAAGATTCCACATCCAATCACATCTTTTAAAAACAAGTGTGTGATATTCGAGTGTACACATGATTGTGAAACAAGTTTTCATCACTTGAAGTATTTGTTGACAAGTGAACCAATTTTTAGGATTGTTGATCTGAATGAATATTTTGTGGTGTCCACTAATGCATGGAAATAAGGGCTTGGTGGAGTCCTTAGTTATAATGGGAATGTGGTATGCTACAAATCAAGGAAATTAAAAGAGTATGAAAGGAATTATGCCACACATGATTTAAAATTGGTAGGCATAGTGAATGCCTTGAAGATTTGGAGGAACTACATCATGGGAAGAATAATTGAGTTTAGAGCAAACCATGTTGGTCTCAAATATTAGTTTGGACAAACAAATTTAAATTCTAGTAAAAGCATATGGTTAGAATTAATCAGTGAGTATGACTTTGATATAAATCATATCAAGGATAAATAGAACAAGGTGGTTGATGCACTCAACAAGAGAGTGCATTAGATTCATTCTACAACCATTAGTATCTACACAAAATATTTGAAAGGAAAAAAATTAGAGGCTGCAAAATCATATCAACACTATGCAAAAATAAAGACAAAATTAAAGAAATGTAAATTGCAACATAAAATTGAAGATTATGGGATGAGAGAGGATGAAATCCTCATGTATAAGGGAATATTTTATGTTCCTAATTAACAAGAGTTGAAAAATTCGGTATTAAAAGAATTTAAAGGCCATAATTACTCAGGGAAATGGAAGAGAAGATGGTGAAAATAAAAAAAATTTAAAGGATTCCCAAGACAGGAAGAGACGTTATGTTGATAAAGGAAGAATTCAAAGAGAGTTTGAAGTGGGTGACCATGTGTTTTTGAAATTAAAGGCCAAGATAAGTTCCCTGAAGTTGGAAAATGTTTCAAAGATGGAAGCACGGTATTGTGGGTCGTTTGAAATCTTGGAGAGGATTGAACCACCTGCATCGATGTGTATTCATAATGTATTCCATGTGTCTTTTCTTAAAAAGTATGTACCTGATGCCAATAATGCAAATGATTGGAATATGTTTAAGGTGGGGAAAGAAGGAAAATTTCAAGTGCAACCAATTTTTATATTGGAATGAAAGATCAAACAACTCTGAAATCAGGTCAAAGTGATAGTAAATTTATAATACACGTGGTACAGTCTTTAGGATGAAAATTGGGAACATGAGGATACTATGTTGGAAGAGTGTCTGCACCTTCTTGAATGATTTTGAAATTTTGATTGTACATGTGTATATAATGCACCGAGGACAATGCATAAATAAGGGGGAGGGGAATGTAATACCCCAAGGCCAAACCCAAATTGTAATATAATGTAAATGTAAATATAGGTTGGTGAGCTAGAACATTTTGGGCCAAATTTCCTTTGTACATATGTATTTTGAGGCCATAGTTCCTTTTGTTGGAAATACTGAGAGGTGGTTGAATCAATATTACCCTTTTAAACAATTAGTTATTACTCTGTTATTCTATTTAACATCAAAGTAGATCAATAATGGACTTGTTTTTAAGAATCAATTATATACGTATATGTAACAAGAATTACAAAGTTTATAAAGAATAATATGTGGTTGTGAAGGACACCAATCCTCTTTAGTGTGCAAACTCTTGGATACACAGATACCCTTATTCAAGGCACCAACTCTAGGAAGCACCAACTCCCTTGTTTTTAGGGAACCAATCCTAGGAAGCACCAACTTCCTTGTCTTAGGGCACCAACCCTAGGAAGAACCAACTCCCTTGCTTTAGGGAACCAACCCTAGGAAGCAACAACTACCTTTTTTTAGGGAACCAACCTTAAGAAGCACCAACTCCCTTGTTAGGGAATCAACCCTAAGAATCACCAACTCCCTTATTTTAACACTTTACTTAGAAAAGGATATGAATCCTTCATTTCTCCTCCCTTCCACCCATACTACATAAGTATCTTTAGTTTTCCTTCTTGGACTCTACTTTTTCTTTTGATCTTCTGATATGGAATGCAGAGACACTTTCTTCTTCACCATTATTTCTTTCTTATATAGTATTCCAACTAATGTGATATTTGAAGAATTGTGTCCCTTTGTTTGAACTTTGAACCGTTGCACCTCTTCATTTAAATTAACAATAATAATATTTTGTATTTTAATTTAGAATTAATATCTTCCTCTATTATTATTCATAAATTATCGTGAAATCTTTTCAATTTAGTAAGAGAGATTTTCATAAATCAATCACATGTATGGATCAATTTAATTTAACTCGATCCGATGACTCTTTATTTCATTCTTATTATTTTGTTGCATCCTCAGTTCTCCAACATATCATATTTGAGATTTTACCATCTCTTTATATTGTTATGGTGTTCTTCTTGGTTTCCCTACATCAAACGGAGTTAATCCCCATGTGATTTATCTTTCCTTTATGTGACCATAGGATAAAAACCACACGCTTATCCATTCCAAGCATTGTTCTATTAGCATTTTCTCTTTTCTCCCTTATTCTTCTACATGAGATCGTATTCAAAAATTTGAGGGATTTATTTAATTCTAGGCCCTTTTGCACTCCTTGTTAGCTTATTTACCTGATCACGCAACTAGTGATGGAACAAAGTCTTCCAGTACTTCATCCTTTGGGATTTCTGGCCTTTGCAAAGTTACAACTCCCCCAGAGTAAATTTTGTTGAAGTGCATATACTCTATTCACTAGTAGATTGGATAGTTTTGACTTAATCTTTGGTTGAGTGGATGATCCACACAAACTAAAAAATGTGTTTTGTTAATGGCCTTCTCATTTTTCTCTTTTTGGATCTCAACCGTGCATCTTCCTCCTTGACAACCGGTCAGATATTACTTTGGGGCTTCGACACTACAAGACTCTAGGCTACTATAAACCTGAAATAGTACAATTCTTCTAGAGGTTTCCCTACCGAATAAGTCATAAAACCATGGTGACCACTTGATGTCAGTTAATTCTTCATGATTACTATATTCTTCCACTATGCTTGATCAACGATTGATAATGATCCCAAATTATATTAACGTTTAGCATTACTTTGCGATTTGGGCCTTCAACGATTTGCTGATAATAGAAGCTTAGATATCCATGAAGTTAGTAATCCTGGAGTGATGTGGCTTGCTAGCATCATTGTTGATGTGGCACTGGCTAAGTGACTACCATGTGTCTGAAGTTAGTAACTGAGTGATGTGGCTTCTATAGCATCATTATTCACACTGACACTGTTGATACACTTATATTCTTCAGCTCTCTTAATGGATTGTATCAAATGGAATATTCTTTTTCGATACTCAGATTTCAGAGTGTTATAACAACTATTCTCCACTCAACTCCGAACACCAATTAATAGTCACCAAGTGTTACGACCTTTTTGACATTGAATAAAGGGTATCAATGAAGAATATTTTGTTTTGATACTCCAATTTCAGAGTGTTAAAAAACTCTTCTCCAATGGAACTTAAATACCTTCCTCTGAACATAAATAAATAGACCTCACGTGTTACTTCCAAATTCATCAACCAGGATCACCCCGAGTTAATCTCCACCATTGTTCTAGTCAGTATTCTCAGGCCTACTTTGTCTTTATCTAATGCGCTCTTTCTTGATCTGAATAATCCACAAACTGTTTATTTACCTTGTTATTGATCGATCATTATTTTCTTTGGGAATTCATGACTTTGGCCATGCTTATCCTATCCTTTCCACTTTGACATCGAATGCATTGAGATATTTAATATAAGGTCTGGGATTGATCTAATGACCCATATATTTTTCGAAGTTTCTCAATATGATCTAACGATCCATATTTATACTACATCATATTTGACAATTGAGATTTAGTCCTTCCAAATCCCTGACTTTACCTCGATCTAACGATCATGGATTATCCTGCATCGAAAGTATGAATGGCTCCTGTAACTTGATTTTTGACAAGGGATTATTTATTGTAGGATTTGGCTTCTATGTGATATAACGATCCAGGATTGTCCCAATAAATACATAAATGGACATGATTTCTCCTTGATTAATTGGTTGTGATTACTCCCAAAATTAAAAAAATGAATGGTCACAATTAATCCACAATCCTTTGCTCGGATTTCCTTACTTCCAAAACTCTATTTCTATTGTGTTATTTCAAATGGGCCATCTCTTCTGAGATTCCATCGCTATTCTCATTTATTCCTTGTTTATACATGATCACAATACTCTATTTATCCTCATCTTTTCCCTCAATTTAACAATACAAGGTTTTCATTCTTGTGTATTTTTTGTAGAATCTCCCTGCTATTTATCCTTAGCCTTAGCAACATAGGATCATTTGTTGATCCTATTGTGATCAACAATGATCACAAATTTATTCTTCCACATGCTGATCTTCCTCTACCCCAAGGTGATCTTCCTTTTCTTTGATTGTTGTACATATTTGACTCATGTTTCCATCAATGACAACACACACCTAAATGCCAACACCTTTGTGGTTATTAGGCTAGAGAGTTAGAAGGTAAAAGGCTAGTGAGCCTATCTTGTAAATGTAACCACACTCTGATATTAATAAATGCATCACTACTGCAAACCAACCAAAAAAAAGAGTACGGGGGGATAAAACTCCACTAGAAATGGAAAGGGGGCTAAGAGTCTAGGAAAGGATAATCTAAAGGGGTTTAATCCCAAAGGAATATTTTGGTTATTCCTAAAGTCACCTCAAGTGAGGGATATAAATATATGCTAAATGCTATTACTTGGAACATCACCCAAGTGGGGAAAGGGGTTTACAGTAGTTCCAACATGACAAGTGTCAATATTTGGAACATCATTTTCATAGTTGGGAATTTAGTTCATTTTTCCCATTCATTCACTCATTATTCATTACTCTCTCCTATCATTCATATTCTATTGTTTCCATCACCATATACCTACATGAAGAAAACATTAGAGTTTTGTTCACAGTCCCGAGTTGATGAAGAGGGGTTGTCAAGCTCGTGAGTATTTGTGTGAGAACTTCTAGGAATTGATTCCCAGGGTTCCAAGTTGTAGCTACAAGTCTCAGAGAATTCTTGTTCGATCTCAGTTGTTGAATCCTTGAAGGGAAGTGGGTAGTTGAAGGAATATTTCATGTAGCTTAGAGCACACTTTCTCCGGGTGGGAAAATAATGTGTGGAATGAGGGACTGTTGGCTTTCCTATAGATCTGGCACATGAGTATGATATTTTCTATTGTTTGAGAGATTCATTCCGTTTAGGATTCATTTTGGAGGTGTATTTTTTCCATTCCTAGTAAAGTGACATGCAACTAAGTTTAAGTGAGTAAAGAGCCTAAGGATGGGAGGAAATTATGAGGTCTACACACAATTGGTGATGTGTTCATTTGCAAAAAGATAAGGTATATTTCATGTGCCTGCATTTAAATTATTTTGTAATTATTCATGTGTTTTCGATATGGGTTTTATTTTATAATGTTGTGTTTGCATGTTGTTATTATTCTACATAGTTTTATGCATAGATGATGCATATCTTCATGAATTAAATTGGTATCCCGATTGGAAATTTCGTGTGTAGGCATATCCCTCTATATCGAGCCCCCAAATGCTGGGCATTTGTTGTCGATACCATCATTACAACAAATATGAGGACATACATAAACTACTGGTGCTAGATATGGACACTATGAATTCTTAGTAGGATTCTCAATTTATGAAACACACCTACTACATTTATGTGTTTGATAAACAATGTGTTGATAAAATAATTAGACAAGTTTCATAGATGATACTAATTCATTGAAAACAAAAAAGAGAAATTCATGAAGAAGACCTGAGAATTTTCCTGCAGACCCTTATAAAGAATCAACTTTATGCAAATTTCCGTAAATGTGAATTTTACCAAGACAAGGTACAATATTTAGGACATGTATCAAGTGAAGGGATCTCAGTTGACCCAATAAAGATTATGGACATCCTAGTTTATTCGGTGCCTAACGATGTGTCACCGCTCATCTTCTATGAATCAGCCATTATCATAGGTTCATAGAAGAGTTTTCTAAACTTTCTTATCTAATAACTTCATTTCAAAAGAAATCAATAGGATTTAAGTGGACAAAAAAGTATCAACAAAGTTTCTTGAAGAAATTGAACAATTATTAACAATGACACATATATTGAACATAGAAGATCCACAAAAAATATTTTGTGGTCTGTATTGATGGCCAAATAAGGTTTGGCTATTATGTTCTTACAAGATGATCATGTGATTGCTTATGAATAATAAAAAATGAAAAGGATCATGAAAATAATTACACAACACATTTGAAATAACATGTGCATGCTTTAAAAATGTGGTAGCACTAGTTGTGTAGGAATTTTTTGTTTAAAACATATAATATCATCATTAAGTATTTTTTCGACCAACAAAACTTGAATACAAGACAAGAAATATGTTTATATTTCCTAAGTGGGTATGATTTCGAGATAAAACACATTAAAGGTAAAAATAAAGAAAACATGATATGGGCTCTAAAACTAATTGCAATTTTATGTAGTAAAGTAAAAACTGATTTAAAATAGAGAATAAAATCAACAACAAAAAATGATGAAATTTATAAAAAATTATAGGAAAAATTGTATAATAATGAATCAATTGAAGAATAATCGAAATTTAGATGGAGTTAGGATTTAAGTTCCAAACAACACATATTTGAAAAATTTAATAGTGATTGAAGTACAATAAGAAACTTTTATTCTTGTCAACAAAGTTACCAAAAAGACTATAACAACCTTGAGAAAAGAGTATTTATGGCCTAGAATGAAAACTCAAGTAGCATAATATCTTGCTAGGTTCCTCGAGTTCCAACAAGTTAAACTTGATCACTGTCTCCCAATTGTATTATTGGAGCCAATACCCATTCCTGACTGTAAATGGGAAGTACTCAACATGGATTTTATTACAAGACTACCTGAAACCAAGAAAAAAAATGATTTATTATAGTATTAGTAGACAAAATTACTAAAGTTGTACATTTTATTCCAATGAATTCAAATCTAAAGTTTACAAACATTGTGAAAATTTTCAAGCTTAAATAAATATTTAAGATGCATTGTATACCAAGGACTATAATTTCAGACAAGGAAATGTGCACCACCTCTAATTTTTAGGAAAACTTGTTCAAGGTTTGATACTTATCCGAATAACCGAGTTATAACCAAGTTATAGAGGATATGTTGCACATGTATGTGATGGGTTGTCCCACAAAGTGAGAAAAGTGCCTTCATTTAAGAGCTCTATATATAATAAATACAAAAATCTAAAGATGATTCCCTTTGAGGGGATGTATGGTAGAAAGTGTTGACCACTTATTATTTGCGACATCTCACTTGACACAATTATTTTGTTCCCAAATATGCTAAATGAAATGGAAACAATTGTTTAAAAAATAAAAAAAAGTGCACAAGACAAAAATGTATATTTTCATATTTGAAAAGAACACATGAAAAATTTAAAATATAGGGGAGCATGTTTATCTTAAATCCACCTGCAACAAGCTTCATTGAAATTTTCCACTACAAGATTGCATTCCATTCCAAGTGTCACTGGCTGAGAAGGCTGGCCTAACAATCCATAATTTCCATCCAATTTAAAAGTTCTGAATGTATTTCATGTTTCATTATTCAAAAGATATGTACATGATATAACCTATGTTGTAAATTGGAATATGATTTAGGTGGAACTCAAGGTGATTTTCAAAGGAACCACCATGTATTCTTGATTCAAGGAAATTATGTTGTGGAACCAATCCATCACTCAGGTTAAAGTTCAATGAAGAAACTTTTTTCCTGCTGAAGCTACTTGGGAAATGGAGGAATCCATGAGAAAAATTCCACTCCATCTCTTGTTCTAGACCTATATGCTCAAATTGGAACATCAAGGAAGATTTTGAATTCAAGGTGGAGAGGATGTAATGTCCCTCATTTTACAAACATTTAAACATTTTAATTTTGATAGTTTATGATATGGAAGATTTTGAAAAGACTTATGTGAAATTATCTCATCATATACATTGATATGATGAATTCTTTTTTAATCTTGATTTTTAATTTATTTTAATTAAAAGAAACAAACTTATTAGAGAATCGAGTTATAAAGAGTAAATCATTATTCCATGGGTGAGTGAAAAGGATAAAACCTACTAGTAAATTATTGTCCATGGGACAAAAACCCTATTCCCAAAGGTGTGGATGTAAGGGAACAAGAAGAAGTGCTAGGGCAAGAAGGTTACCTAGGATTAGGGATGATGATAGATTTAAAAGACCTAGGAAAGCTATTATATACAAGTATGTTATGAGGTAGGATGTGACATAGTACTTTTGATAAATGAGTTTGATGGTTCTCAAAAGAACAAAACTCTGAGAAATATGGAGAATGTTGAAATTTTCAATCCCTATGGAATAATGATTTAGGTTCAAGGGTGAAAAGAACAAGTAATATTGGTTGTTCATATTCATGATTGAGAGGAACTTATTTTATATTTAGTTTTGTTTCCAAAGCATCAAACAAGACTTTAATCTATTTATTTATGTTAGTGTTATCATTTATAACATTGAAGTAGTAAACAAATAATCTACAATGTTTGTTATAGTAGAGGATGCTTGAGAAATTCATAGTTTTTAAGTATATGTGTCTAAATGAATTTTGTGTTCTTTTACAAATAAACTAATGGAAGCAATATATACTTAAAATCCAGTGAAATGTTTCTATTTTTAAACAAACATTGTTTATAATTATTATAATGAGAAGTAAAGAAAAACATAGAACAACCTATAGGTTATTATAGTTGTAAAGAGATTGTTATCTTTGCAGTAAGTAAGAAAGAATTTTTGGATCTCTTTTATGTTTTGATTGTTTAAAATATGGAGTTTAGAAAACCCCTAAGAGAACTCTTTTGAGTTCTTGAATAGAAATAATAATAATACAATTCTAATGATTAATGTCTATCTGTGAAACTATGTTGTGCATCAGTTTTATTCTAAATGACTTGTTCATATATATATATAAATATGCACAATATGTGGAACAAAAAGTAAAATAAATAATACTTGTTAACCTAAAAAATAAAAAGTAAAATAAATAATACTTGTCAACCTAAAAATCGCCTGATATTGATAGTTCCATAATACAACTACACATCACACTAACCATTTTTAAGACAAGTTATATATATATATATAATTAAAATTATATATATATAATTTAAAATTATATATTCATATTTCAAGATAATTCATTGAAGTATTAAAATGAAATATCAATCCAAGAAGGAACAATATATTTTTCTAAAATAAAATTGATAGTTTCATAATACACAATTAGACATCACATCAACCATATTACAAGACAAGTTATATATATATATATATATATATAATTTATATATTCATATTTCAAATAATTCATTGAAATATTATATTCAAATATCAATCCAAGAAGGAACAATATTTTTCAAAATAGAAAATCCATGGCACCATTGACCGTGACGTCCTAGACGAACTTGATAGCAGTAAGTAATCTTAAAACCATAAACAAATTATTAATCATCCGCTAACAACAAAGGGCTTTTTTTTTAAGAAATAAAGAGGGCTTAAAGCCATCAATGTACACCTAATTTAGCCTTTATAATCACTAAAACATATTTTTTTTAAACCTAGTTTGCAAGAAACTAAAATAACTATGTCGTTGAATATAAGTGAATAGTTCAAGGTTTAAGAAATACAAGGAGAATATGTACAAGTACACTCATTATGTATTGGACATTATAGTCATTACTCACAACGTTAACAACAAAAATAGAAACCAAATCTTAAATGAAGTTTATCTCCTCAAGAGGTTCAAATGAACTCGTAGACATAGAGATAAACACATTACTACCTAATCTATAAAACACATTATGATTTCACATTATTAACCAATTGATGCACTTGGCGTTGTTCCCTTCATAATAACTCTTATCATACAAAAATTTCACATGGGTATTCGCCAGTTACGAGCCACAATACCTGGTTTCTTTGATTGCTATGTGATAATCACATGTGCTCCAAATAGGTGTTATCAATAACCCAGGGAACTATATATATATATATATATATATATATATATATAAGGTTTTGTGTTTAAATCCATATTAGAATATTAAAGTATTAGAATATTAAAGCACAAGGAAAAAGTCAAACACTATGAAACAAGAATCCAAATAATTTCGATCTCTGTATGTACTAGGCTAATTAACATATATATATATACATATATATTGGTTATGACTAGCACAACCACAAGTCACTCGTGGCTGGTGAGCCCTGGGCATTAAATAATTGTAGAATTTTGTGCATTAAATAACCGACGTGGAAGAGATGTAGGAAGAAAATCCGGCCCAGTAAATAATAATTGGAATAAAAATCGTGGTGGTAAACTTGGGCTCTTTAGAAATGAAACGCTAATCGAGGTGGTAAATCAGCTAGCCATCATAGTAAATTTTAAATATGATTAAGTAAAAGTAAAAAAATAAACATGTAAACGGATGTCTTTATAATAGTGAGGAAGTTAGTGGTTGAAATCACAACCATTGATTTATTGGGACGACTAAGAATATTCCAACAATATCTAATCTTGTCCATACAAAACTAATTAAGTACTAAAAACATATTAAATGTGCCCATTGTCAATAGGTGTACTACGAAGCAAACAATACGATGAGGCTATGCTCACTTCTCTATTATTTAATGAAGATGGATTACATCCTTATATAGGAAAAAACTCTACCGAGTCGGTTACATGCAAACCAAAGACAACTAGACTCTTAACTAAGAACTGACTCTTAACACGCCTACAACTGACTCTCACAACTGAAGCTTATAACTGGTGCTTACGACTGACGCTTTCTCCATTATTTCCAAGTCTCCCCCTTAATGGAGAATGGATTGACTTCTACACCTAACATCTCCCTAAACAAGTCAAACTTAATCTTTCCAAGAGGCTTGGTGAAAATATCAACAACATTTTCACTAGTATTACAATACACAAGAGTTATTTCATTTGACTGCAACTTTTCTCGAACAAAATGATACTGAGCTTCAACATGCTTTGTCCTTGCATGAAAAATCAGATTCTTCGCAATATTGAT
>SNQJ01S0155775.1:0-22396 GCA_010110895.2 Picea sitchensis | reverse complement strand
TATGGGTTATATATGCTAATGTTGAGGTGTTATGGATTATTAATTTTATTGATGTAGATATATTGACAGATGCTTTTGACAAGTCATCCTAAGTGTGTAGGACACATGATAGGTTAAGGATGTTGATGGAATCGACGGATTCCCTTGGAATTTAAATTGAGTCGGGGAGTGGATTGTCTTTATTAAGTATTTCATTTCACACACACATGTTGTATGATTATTTTAGTATGAATTTATGTATATGGAATTATTGACAATGTTTTTGTTAGTGGATGCAGGCTTGATGATGCTTGCTAATCCGACTCACATAAAGAGTAGAGGGGCCATGCATAGAAACCATACATTTGAGGGAGAGGTGTGGTAGAGTCCCTATAACATCCTACTACCACTCCCACTGTGGTATGAACTCTAGGTTAACGACTACCTAGTTCGGAAGGTCCATGATGTCGTGAGGGTAGACTGAGACAGTTGCTCACGAAGATTTCTAAGGAGCTTGCAATAAGGAAGAGTCCTTATTAATTAGAAACCCTTAGTATCTCACAAGGTCGACTAAGTGGAGTGTCCATTCCAAGGGTAGGACAACTTCCAAAACAAGTCTAAGGCAAGTGACACCCTTGGAGCATGGAGGTGCATCTTGAAGGGAACGTCACATAATTAAACTTGAATCAATAAATCTAGATGGCCTAGAATACATTGAAATATTTAGACCTTGTTGGATTAACTAATAAAGTAAACAATAGAATTTTAGTTGAAAATCCTAACAAGAGTCTAAGCCTAAGATTAAGATTTGGCCTAAGTCTAAGTTTTAAATTGGGGACTAATTAAAATATTAGATTTGTGATAAATCTAATTCTAGGAAAAGGTGAGAAAAATATAAATATTGGATAAAATGCATATGTGTGCATGAATTTAATAAAAAATGAATTTTAAATAGAAATAAATAATAACTTGAGAGGTTAGGTGTACATAGAATAGAATCTAGAGTCAAACTACACTAGTCTAACTAGAACAAGAATCCTAATTAAACTATAACTAAGATCTAGTTAGGAGACACTCCTTAAATGAGAATCTGGGGAACAAAGGGACACCTAGGAGTAAAAATAGGAACACATTGAGGATTGTGAGGGAATTTGACCTTTTTAAATAAAATAAAATTGGAAAATATTAGTGTAACTTGGGGAGAATGCAACAAGTGTGTGAGTGATTAATCCAAATTAAAATGTACTAAAATGTTAATTATATTTGCATGAGGACATGTGTCAAGGAAGAAATTTCTATAAAAATAAATTCTAGAGAGGGTAAAAGGATCGGTTTTTCTGAGCATTGTTATGCTATGAAATTTTTATTGGACTGTTTTTTAATTGTGAGAGTTGGGATACCAAGCTTGTAAAAAGAGTCGAAGCTCTTCCTTGTGAGGAATGTCTTGGAGATATTATTGTTGGTTTCTTGTGTGTGGCCCCTTTGCGGCTCGGGGGGATAAGGGGGAATAATAATAACCCTAGCATTGGCTGGGAGGTACCGGTGAAGTCTCTGTGATTAGCAAGTGAAGGAAAGGGAGGAGTGCAAAACTTTGAAGAACATCTTCAATACACAACATTCATTGGGCCTGGTATTTTTATATTCTGAATTTATTTATATTACTAGTGTAGTAGCATGCTAGACTGATAGACATGTCACTGTAGAATCATTGGAAATCATGAATTCCATTTTTTATATTTGTTGTCAATGAATATTAGATCATAGTTTATATTGTTAGTTTACAATTTCCGCCGAGGGGATAATAATTACAATGTTTATGTTTTAAATTTTGTTGTAATTCCAGACTTTTTCCGCTCTCTAATTTGGGGAGGCTTGACCCTCATTGTGAAATTTGAACTTATATTGTGAATGTTATATGTTCTAAAATTGTATTTTATCTATTGAAGAAAGAATGATTAGAGTTTTTAGTTGAGATTGTTTCAGAAATTCAACAGTGATTTGTTCATTGGTAAACCATGGATTTAGTTATGAAATTATTTCATGAGTTTCTCTGTTGAATTTCATTTATAATCCAATCAATTCTAATTATGGGTTCTTTGTCGAAAGGCGTACTGGATCCGAATTTGTACCATGACTTTATTTTTAAGTTTACAATATTTCATTTCTGTCGAAAGGTGGAACCCCGATGAATTTTGCTAAATTTGAATTTATTGTTATCTTTGTTGAATCTTGGTTAATCCAAATATATTAGTAGCATGGAGCCTATGTAATTTTTTTTATGTAAATCCAAATTTTCGGGATCGTGGGATGCCCGTACGAAGGGTTTTCAAGAGTTTACTTACTTTTAATCCTCGGAGTTGGCCCTTTTTCCTTGTCAATTTATGCATGTGACCATGGAATAGAACCTAACGTTGGCCAAAGGATGTTATTTGGAGCTCCGGGACTATGGTGCTCCAAAGGTTTTTCAACCTCAACACTATGTTTCACCCAGATTCATTACCAACTGAGTTCGATCGTAAGGCGAAGTCAACCAAAAGTTGTAGGTTAACCCTAACACTTCCACTTTCATCGTCAAATTTTAAGAACTTAATCAAACGAATAGTGGAGATTCTCCTCACGCAAGAATCTACGGTGGAGAACCACTCCAGAATTTTGGGCTTCGGGGATTGTCTTCGCTTTCATAACCTTAGACTGTTTCACTCGGATTGCTAAACCTATGAAGGGATCGGAGATTTGACGGATTACACTCCTTATTATATGAATGGTTGTTGTCCATTCCAAAGTTCAGAACTCCGAGAGTTTCTCACCTTTTTCCAACAACAACTTCGTTTTTCCAAAGTATCGAATTTCGATTAAATGAGAGACTAACTGTTCCCAACCCTTACTCATATACAAAACTAGAATAACCTCAAGGATTCATAAGTTTTTGAAAATACAACTCACATTTCCTTCGAACTAGCGAAGGTTGAACCCAAAGATCTCACAATCCTTGATTAACCGTTGAAAACAATCAGGATTAATTCTGGGTTATGGAAGTTCGAGACTTTTCTCACCAAAGAAACTTCCACCCACCACCTCCTGAATGGTCGAATTCCGAATACTCAGAATCTTCATACAAATGTACCCTATTATAAATACTATGTGTTCTCATTTAACCATAGACAATATATCAATATTGTCACCCAACCATAGGATGAAGCCACCCCTGAGCAGCTTAACCTTGACAGAGAGAATAATTTTGGAAGCAAAACCTAGGTCCAAAAGACAATCAAGGTAGCGTACCACTCTCCAGATCTAGCGTACCAAGAAGAAATTCCAAACCATAACCAATATAAATCGCAATCCTAAAACCAAAAATACTATTTGCAGTAGCTGCAGCTGCACCTACTCTCCAGACTTGCACACTTGCTGAATTTATGCACTGAGCACTAGATTTCTACAGTTGCGAGATGTGTCTCTCAAATGAGCTATGGAATCCTATATTTATACTACTCCTCCTTATATTTATGGGATGACTTCTCATTATGGAGGCTAAAAACTCAATATTACATATTTCCTTTAGTTGACTTGTCTTCTAGGGTTATGTCCAATGCTTTAGGGTTTCTTCTTGCTTCCTAGAATATTCTATTATTGTTAGAGTTACACATGGAGTTTAATACCTCCTACATATACCATAATATCAACACTCCCTCCTATATAGGGAGGTATTGAAAGAAATGGTCTTGAGCACAAACATACCATTCAACTAGTAGAATCATCATAGCCACACAAGCTATCTCATGATTAGATCACAAGCACCATCATCGCTATCAGTATCATATAATAGCATAAACTACATCATCTATTGAATCCATACTCCATCTGAGTAATCATGCATGATGTTGATTAAGTCATTGATTCCACAAAGTGATACAAGAACCATTCTTCTAATTAAGACATATGTCCTAGAAGAATAATTATTTCAACAGATGTTGGAAGCCATGCCATGGGATACAATAACTATTCTTCTAATCTAGACATACGTTCTAGAAGAATAAATGTCTTGGACCATTTTCCATATGGAGAATGTCTTTCCACCAACACACTGACTATCCATATAGATGATAATGATTTCCAACACTACGGATAGTCTACATGGAAATCAGGGCAATGCCATTCAATAGAGCACAATTGTGTCTATCCATAGTATTGCACAACTATTATCTAGTGGCCTACACAACCACACCAAGTAGCACATGACTACTTAATCAATGACACATAGTCACAACCAGTGGAACACATCCATCACACTAGCATACATCTACTATCCATAGACATATAGTCTCCATAGAAGTCATATCATTTGATATCTACTTGCATAAAACAATATCATGATATAAACTGAGTCATCTGAGGCATTCTTCCACTCACATTTGTGAGATATGGAAGAGAATCTTCCCTCAGAAGGTAAAACATCAACCATGGGATATCTGGGCTATTATTCTCAAGCATAGAAGAATACTTGTCCCTGATTTATGAGCCTGGACCATTCACCTAACTGGGCCATTCCTCCGGCACTAGTCATAGTGCAACCTGGACATAATGAGTTTGCCATAGGGAATTCCTTTCCCTGATTGTTGAACCTAGACCATTTACCTAACTGGTCCATTCCTCCAACACTAATCATAGTGCAACCTAGATAAAATGAGTTTTCCCTAGGGAATGACTGTCCGGACCATTTCCTAATGGAAATTAATTTCCTGAACCAAACTCCAAAATGGACCATTCTTCAAAACTTCTCACAACTATGATTTTTGAAAGAATGACTTCTCGACGAGGTGGATCATTCTACTTGACCACTACTTAGAGTGACTTCCAAGAAGAATGAATATCCTAGACCATTCCCCCACACTATCCACAAGTGGAATTGTTGTCTATGGTACATCAAAAATCTATAGAAGCATTTTCATTATGAAAATGACTATCCAATCTGGACCATTTTCCGAACTGGAAAATTCCTGTCCGTTAGAAATCTCAAACAACTTTCTGAGCTAGAAAGGAACTGCTCATCCTAGACCATTTTTCGAACTGAAAAATGACTTTCCATAAATCAATAACACATCAGTGCTACCTCCCAACCTGGGAGTAATATCTTCCTTTTTCAATAAGGAAGTCATCTCCACGAGCCCCAACTTGTTTCTTAAGTATGCAAACTTTTTCATCTTGGATAGACGCTTTCCCAAAACATCTGCTATTTGCTCATCTATGGAGATATATTGGAGACCAATTCTCTTTTCTGGACTTCATCACAGAGAATGTAATTCTGGATCTTAATGTACTTCGGTCTATCATGGAACACTGGTTTTCTCTGAAGGCTTCATATAGCTTTGATAATTACAATATATCATGGTTGAATTTAACACTTTTGTTTCCTGCTAGATCATGACATCGTGGCAAGGCTCAAACTAAAACATATTCAAGTAGCACTTCTTTTGTCATCATGAGATTTTTCTATGGATTAGCAATCCATCAGCCCAGACTTCTGAGTAACTATTCTGATACACTATCTCTGTCATAGAAAGTTTTCACCATGCTTCTGCTGTATATGAGATACTCTGCATCAAGTTGTTTGAATCCATACAATGTCTTCTTATATCTGCATACATGGGTCTATTTTTGGTATAAGCTTATTTCTGGTATAAGCTTCTTTCTCACTTTATTTATTGGGAAGAATAGTATTTTACATGTAAATTCCAATTCATGGATACTACAAGAGGTATATATGGAACAAGATCTTGTGATAGTCTTCTCCCTCCTTCTGGAATAACTTATGAATATTGAAATGCTTCCATTCATAACTATTTTTCACACTTTAATTTATCATAACTTCCATTTCTTCTGCTCGATTTCTTCTTGGTGATTTCAAACCAAGCTGGTAGTCTTGTGATTCTCGGTATAATAACTGGTTGTTCTGGATTTTCTTTCTTTCTTGGAATCTTCATGTTATTCCTCATGTCTCTCTTTAGCTCTTGGGTCCATGGGTCTTCTATATTTTTCATTCCCTAAAGATCCCAGCTTATTCCTTTCATCAGAGGATCATGGATGTAGACGAACAACCAGGATACTTTAAGGCTTTTCGAAGAAGACTTTTTCTAGAGTCAAACAAAATACGTGCTTCTTTTCATGGATGTTACTTTCAATGGGAACATGGATAGATACTTCATAATCCTCAATGTATCATATTATTTAGGATTATATCCCTCCTAATCCTTACTTCATGCATGAATGCATGCTCTTCTTTTGGAATTCTGTAATGACCTCCCTCCATCTAAGATAGTCCATGCTTTCGACTGCATTCTTATTGCCTTCTGCAAGGTGTCACACGTATTTTTCTAATTTCCTCTTGGTTGTTGACTTCTTTTTGTTTTGACTTCTCCTTGGTAGCTTTAGGTTTTATTCTAATTTAGACTTCTGTGGTATTTGTTACTTATATAGTAGCTTCCACATGATTTTTTACCAAATATTGTCAACATACTTCATCTTTTCATGTGTACTGTTTGACTTGTATTCATCGTGATAGAAATCCTTATCCTTTTATTCTTCCATATGTATTTCTTCCCTTGAACATATTTTCTTCTAAGAAATAGATATAAATGATATGTACAGGAACTATGTAAACATGGTATATATAAGACATTTGAAGAATATTGTTACCTTGACTTAGAAGAAGAAGTTTGTTTTATCCCTCTTGAATTTCTTTGAAGGTTCCCTTTCTTCGACAATTGTTGCTTCATCTGTTTCCTTACTTTTATTTAAATCAGGAAAATGGTCCCTGTAGTGAGCATATTTTTGACAGTTGAAGCATTATATCCTTGACATATCCTTTTCTTGATTTGGTTTCTTCCTTGAGCCAAATTTCTTCTTATTCCTGAAATTCTTGAACTTTCTTGTGAAAGCTTGATCATCATATTTCTTTTGGGATTTATCTTTTGCGTTAATCCTTGATTCTTCTTGTGCACAACAAGTCGAAAGTTCTTCAAATGTGGGATACTCCTTTCTTGTGTTCATGCTTGAAGAAAATTTATCCCATGTCTTGGGAATACCATTGAGTACTATATTTACCAGTTCCTTCTCTGAAATGATTTCTTCAATAACTTGTAGTTGATATCCTAACTGAGAGATTCTCATAAGGTATGATGTTATGTTATCATCATCATTCATTTTCATGTCACAGAGCTCATTCTTCAGACTCATTAGTTTTCCAATGTTTCTAACTAAGAAGAGGTTAGTTATGGCATCGTACATCTTCTTAGATGAGTCAACATGAGAGATGTAGGGTATCAAGTGGTCTTTTATAGAGTCCACTATGATACTCATGGTATTGATGTCATTGTCTTTGAACTTCTCCATAACTACAACATTCTAAGGTTTCTTCTCTTTTCCTTCTTCAAACTGTGGTTCCCCGATCTTTCCTTTCACGATATCGAACACTTTATTCTTGGTAAGGATGATATCAATCCTTGTCTTCCATGCTCTGAAGTTAGAAGCCCCTTCTAACTTGTTTTCTGACTTCATAGAGTAGGTCATGACTTATTTGACTTGGTCAACCTTTGACTTTGAACAAAATCTCAAATTTGATGTCTTATCATGTTGAGAGTACCAGGAGGTGCGCTAGCTTAGGGAGAACTAGGATATCCATAAAGTAGGTCAATATATTCAATTAAGGTGCCTCAACAAGAGGGTTTGAGTTTCATTGATGTAACAAAAAATTTGACTACAACTGCAAATGTAACTAAGCAAATCCTCCCAATCTATCTTCCAGCAGTTAGAATGTTCGAATATAGTGTGAGCCCATAACTTGTTAGAGATAATAAGTGTGTTCATTTAACCATAGACAATATACCAATATTTTCACCCAACCATAGGCCGAAGCCACCCCCGATCACCTTAACCTTGACACAGAGAATAATTTCAGAAGCAAACCCTAGGTCCAAAATCCAATCAAGGTAGTGTATCACTCTCTAGATATAACATACCAAGAATAAATTCCAAACCATAACCAAGATAAAGTCCAATCCTAAAATCGAAAATACTAGTTGTAGTAGCTGTAGTTGTAACTACTCTCCAAACTTGCGCACTTACTAAATTTATGTAGTGCACACTAGATTTTTGTAGTTGTGAGATATGTCTCTCAAATGGGATCTAGCGTCCTATATTTATACTTCTCCTCCTGAGCTATCTGGGTCGACTTCTCATTATGGAGGCTAAAAACTCAATATTACATATTTCCTTTAGCCAACTTGTCTTCTAGGGTTATGTCCAATGATTTAGCGTTTCTTCTTGCTTCCAATAATATTTTATTCTTGTCAGAGTTACACGTGGAGGTTAATACCTCCCGCAACTACCATAATATCAACATACCCAACATTGACGATAAGGATTTACTCTAGACTTCGGAATGTCGAGAGTTCCTTAACCTTTAACTTCATGACTCTAATTCTGTCAGCGTATCAAACCTCAGAAGAATGAAGGCTCACAAATCTAACAGTCTTTGATCGATCACTAGATATAGAACTATCCTTCACTCTGGGACTTCATAGCTTCATATTTTTTCACCTCTTAGATAGTTAGGACCTAAACTTGTCGAATCACCTAACTCTTATGGATCCAATGGCTAGTATTCACCCACCAATATATGGTGTAGATTCACTCCACGACTTCAGATATCACTTAATACAAACATTATAGCCTGTCGAAG
This sequence comes from Picea sitchensis, assembly GCA_010110895.2. NCBI lineage: Eukaryota > Viridiplantae > Streptophyta > Pinopsida > Pinales > Pinaceae > Picea > Picea sitchensis. Next base: position 13,680 of record SNQJ01S0155775.1, on the reverse strand, counting down.
TTATGAAGTCTGAAGGTCATAGAGTTTAATGAGTACATATATCATTTCTTATCAAACGATTATGGGATTTTGAATCCTCTCAATTAGATCTCGTCCACTGCAACCTAAAACAAAGAAATTATTCTCCTAGAGAATTACCCTCGTTATCCATCATGAATATTCATCACTTTAATGACTCAATCTCTAACGCACACAGTGCATTTTCTTCCCGAGTTCTAACCTTTAAGGGGTCTCATGTGTGCATACTACGATCACACTGTTTAGTCGCATTGTCTCTCCTGAGCTTCAATTTGCAGAAGATAACGCACCCATGTACCTTGATTAGTCTCTATGTTTGCCTGACATTGTTTATTTTGAGATTGTACTTCAAAAGGTCCTTCTACACACCTCTTTCTTTGGCACTAGACAGACCTTGTACCATGACTCCCAAAAGAGAAATTTTGGATCCAAAAATAAATTTTAGTTTCTCTTTTTCATAAACAGAGAAACTCTTAGACACAAAATTTACTTACCTCGATATATTTTTAGTTCAGAAGGTACACAAAAAGTTTTCAATCTCCTCTCGGTGATGAGAGCTTCCCTCCTTTATTTTTTTCTCTTCCAATTTATACATATATAGATTATGCTAATTCATAAAGTCTTCTTACTTGATTTGTGCATTGGAAGGTTGTTTCAATTTTAATTAATGATTGATGCTTGTATTTCCTTGGGAAGAGAGATATATGTAATTGGTGACTAGTAATTGCATGATGGATTTCATAAGGAAATGACACATTTTATAGATGATGATTTATTGTAATAGTATGAAATGGTGTTATGAAGTGGTGACCATGTAACTCGATTTTCTGTGTTTGAAGAAATGTAGTTAAGAATGCTGGAATTTATAATTGAATTTTGCAATGAAATGAAAATATGGGAATTAGATACTTCCTTGTTCCTCAGAATAGTTGTCAGTATTGAGACCTTAAGTGGTCATAATCAATCAGATGAATTCTAGACTTGAGTGTTGATTATGTGTTTTGGAGGTCCTAACCTTGCATGATAGGTTGGTTTGGTCGTTTTGTATGTTGTCTTATGTGGGGTGGAATATCCTTCATGCATTAAAGTGGTATCTAAATCTAGTTGTCCAATGAAATGAAATAAATAGAATGCATATTACTAATGTATGTTATTATCATGAATTAGACTGTGTATGACTGAAGTATGTTAATATCACATTTCACTTATTCAAATGATGTCTTGTTAAAGTTTCAAAAAAGAAATTATCTCTTACTGTATCTCAATTTTTTATGACGTAACAAAGGGGTTGTTACATATGGTATCAGAGCTGGTTCAACCTTGCAACATTGGAACATTACACCATCCACTATGTAAAACTAAATGATTGATTTAGATCGCTAATAAAAATCTGATTCTTTTCTTGCAGGTAATCATGGTTATAGGACGCGGGGGAAGTAGACGACGTGGTGTTGGAGGAAGAAGTGTGACACCTCCAATAATACCCATGCCAGAAGGGTCTAACTCTTGGGGAGATGAGAATAATATTGAGTTAGAACAAATTGTTTTAGGAGATGTGGTAGGTTTGATGAGATCCTTCCAGAGGATGTCTGAGGCATTGATTAACCTACTGGATCGAGATGAGGGTAGAGTTTCTATACCCAATGAGGGTTCACAACGCGCTTCGTCTAGTAGTGGTAGTATACATAGAGAACTTTAGAAGGTGAAATTTCCTGAGTTCATGGGTGCCAAAAATGGCTTAGCCACCAAGGCATGGCTGGAGAACATGGTGATGTTATTCTCACTTCGTGATTACACCTCCAACATGAGAGTCTGCATGGAGCTCTTTCAACTGAAGGAGAGTGCTCTTATATGGTGGAAGACACTCCTACATAATCTGAACATGGTTTTCAAAGATGTGTCATGGGATTTGTTCAAGGAACGGTTCGAGGAGAGATAGTTATTCGATGAATTCATTGAGAATAAACTTAATGAGTTCAATGCCTTACGAAAGGGTATTCATATGGTGCCAGAGTATGAGGCCAGATTCATGAAGCTAATTAGGTATGCTCCACATATGAACACGGAGAAGTTGAAGGTCAACAAGTTTGTGTTTTGCATTAACTTCAAAATTCGTGCAAAGGTGCGGATCCTAATGCCTTAGTCATTGCATGATGTAGTTCTCATAGCCAAGGAAGATATTAACAGCGGGGGTCGGGGAAAGAATCATTCTAGACTAGCTATATAGGCGACACTAGGAGTGCAACAACACCAGATAGGCTTCAAGGCATCAAGATAAACCCAGAGGATCTATGTTCATGACACCTCGATGATAGAATCCTTAATGAGGACCAAATCAAAAACAACATCGTCTATAGAAACAACAATTTATGAAAATTCATTAGAACAGACCAGGATCACAGGTTGTTAGACTAACAACTTCTACTTCGGGGACCAAGAGGATTGGACCGAAGACTGGATGTTGGACATGCAGTGAGCTACATTACTAGCGAGATTGTATGATTGAGAAGGATAGAGCGGTCAGATCATCAGGACCCAATATAGTTGGATATTTGGGTAAGGCTCACATGATACATGCAGTGGTGAACATTTGTTAGGCTGAGCATCAGTCCACTGTGCTAGAGACTTTAGGTACAATCGCATACCAGAATTATAGTATTTTGATAGATACATGTGCTATAGAGAGCTTTATCTCTAGTGAAGCGCTGAAGATAATTAAGGTAAAGGAAGTCGAGCAGGACGAGTTCAAGTACATAGAAATGGCATCAGGTGCCAAACATAAGGTTGGAGGAAAGGTTATAGACTATAGCCTTAACTTGGGAGACTTTGTGACAAGGGCATATATTTATGTCACGATCTTAGGATTTTATGACATAGTGACTGGTATGGATTGGTTGGAATCACATGATGATATACTTAAATATAATATGAAATATTTAATTTTTATAGATGATTTGGGACAAAGTAGAGTGATTGTAGGAGGAAACCAGGGAGTGTCCTTGAGGTTTATTTATTCCCTACAATTGTGGAAGAGTATGCGCAAAGGATGCAAGTTTTATGCAATATTCACACTGAATGAAAAGGGAGAGGCATAAGGAATAAAAATCCTTCCTATAGTACAATATTTTGAAGATGTATTTCCAGAAGAGTTACTAGGTTTACCGCCCAAAATAGAGTTGGAGTTTACAATCAAATTTAAAGTTGGAAATAAAACAATAGCAAGAAAGTGTTACCAGATGTCAACGAATGAATTGTTGGAGTTGAAAATGAAATTGAAGGAGTTGCTGGATTTGGGACCGATACATATGACTGTATCACCATGGGGTGTGCCAGTGATGTTTGTTAGAAAGAAGGATGGATTGTGTAGGATTTGCATTGACTACTGTCAATTGAACAAAGCTACGATCAAGAACTAGTATACACTGCCAATGATTGATGATTTATATGATCATATGAAAGGAGAGATGATGTTTTCAAAGATTGATTTGAGATCAAGATATCACCAGTTATGGATTAAAGAATAATATATCCCTAAACCTACTTTTAAGACAAGATTTGGACACTATGAGTTTAGAGTTTTATCGTTCGGTTTGACGAATGCCCCGGGGGTTTTCATGAGTTTGATGAATGGGGTGTTCTGTGAATAATTGGACAATTTTGTTCAAGTTTTTATTGATGACATACTAATCTATTATAGGATGAAATAAGAGCATGAAGAACATTTAAGATTAGTCCTACAGTGTCTATGGGAAAACAAATTGTATGGGAAACTATGAAAATGTTATTTTTAGCAATCGAAGATTCATTACTTGGGACATATCATATCTGGTGAAGGCATCGTTGTGGATCCATTGAAAGTAGAGACTATTATGGAATGGACAACACTGAAAAACATACAATAAGTATGTAATTTTATGGTTCTATCCAGATATTACCGACAATTCGTCGAAGTATTTTCGAAGATAGAAAATATGATCACTGAATTACAGAAGAAGAACAATAAGTTCGTATGGACTAAGAAATTTGTGGAAGTATTTCAAAATATTAAGGAGTTTTTGACGACATCACTGATACTAGAATTCCATGACATGGAAAAGGACTTATTGGTATGAAAAGATGCATCCAAGGAGGGTTTAGGCAAAGTTTTGATGCAAGACTATCGAGCGATCGCTTACATTTTAAGGAAATTGAGAAAGCGTGAAGATAACTACGCAACGCATGACCTAGAATTATTAGCAATTGTGTATTCTTTGAGATTTGGTAGATGCTATCTAATTGGATGGAAATTTAAATTAAAGACAGATCATTGTGGATAGCGACATATTTTTACATAGAGTGACTTCAACGTGTGATAAAGGGGTTGGTCCGAATTACTTAGCGAATATGATTTTGAAATTACTTACATTAAAGGAGCTATGAACTGAGTGGAAGATGCATTGAGTCAGAGACCATGCATATTCTCGGTATTACCTCTTAAGACGAATCTTCGAGAAAATATTCTAAATTTACAATTCAATGATGACTGGTATAAATAAGTTAAGAGTAATATTGGACAAGATACCATGATGGTACCTAAGTATGAAGGTTATTCACTAAAAAATGATAGATTGTTGAGATTTAACGAAATAATTTACCTAGCACCTAACGACGAACTAAGAAGTTTGATCTTGAGTGAAGCACATCGAGCAGTATACATGGCTCATTCGAGAGTCACGAAGATGAAGGCAGACATTAAGCCTTTATTCTTCTATAAGGTAATGGAAGTAGACATAGTTAGTTACGCGGCGATATTTCTAGAATGTCAGTATGTGAAGGTTGAACATAGACATCCAACAAGATTGTTACAGCCACATGTTATTCCAGAATCGAAGTGGGAGGTCATTTCGATCAACTTTATCATTGGATTTCCATTGATGACAAGGATGCACGATTTGATTTTTGTGGTAGTTGACACTTTGACGAAGAGTGTGAATTTTATTCCAGTGCATACGACGTATCAGGATCCAGACATAGCTAGAGTATTTTTCATCAAAATTGTAAGTTTTCACGGTGTACCAAGAAGGATCATATCCGATCAAGGATCATTACGTATGTATGTAATGGACCAACAAAAATTTTGGGAAGAATTCTTCCCACTATTAGAGTTGGCATACAACAACAACTATCAAAGTACAATTATGATGGCACCATTTGATTTTCTTTATGGGTGATCATGTCAGACGCTATTAAGTTGGGATCGACTTGAGGACAAGGTTCTGGTAGGACCAAAAGTGATTCAAGAAATGGAATAATAGATGAAATCGAAAATATAGAGGATTAAGGAAGCGTAGGACCAATATAAGAGTTATGTCGATATGCATCATGTTGACCGTAGTTACAAAGTTGGCAACAAAGTATTCTTGCCAGTAAAACTGCACAAGAGTTCAATCAAGTTCGGAAAGGGTCCTAAACTCTCTCCTAGTTTTGTGGGACCCTTCGAAGTTGTGGAAAAGAAGGGTCCCATGGCTTATCGACTAGAGCTGCCTAATTCTTTGAGGCATATGCAAGACATATTTCATGTATATGTTTTGAGCCATTATATTGGTGATCCTTCACATGTTATTGACATGAGTTCCTTACAGGTGTCAGAATATGGTGCTCTCATAGTGGAGATAATCCACATTCTAGACCATCACATTCAACAACTATGACGTCGAACAATTGATAAGGTCAAGGTCCAGTGGGATAATTATAGTCCACACTCGGTGACCTAGGAGGATGAAATGGAGATGCGTCAACAATTTCCTTACTTTTTTTTGATAGATTATACATATAGACCTATGTCATATACATTTATAACTTTATTATATATATATTGTACAAACTTAGAGATGATGTTTAAAAGAAGAGTGGGTGTATGTAACATTCTGTTCTACTGAGCACACTATTATTGACTTATTCTTTGAGGACACTTTCTTACAAGTGATCTGGGTATGGTACTTTGTGATTTCATTCATATTANTACAAACTTAGAGATGATGTTTAAAAGAAGAGTGGGTGTATGTAACATTCTGTTCTACTGAGCACACTATTATTGACTTATTCTTTGAGGACACTTTCTTACAAGTGATCTGGGTATGGTACTTTGTGATTTCATTCATATTATGGGTTATATATGATGATGTTGAGGTGTTATGGATTATTAATTTTGTTTATGTAGATATATTGACAAATGATTTTGACAATTCGTCATGAGTGTGTAGGACACATGACAGGTTAAGGCATGGCAGGTTAAGGATGTTGATGGAATCAATGGATTCCATTGGAATCTAGATTGATTTAGGGAGTGGATTGTATTTATTGAGTATTTCATTTCACGCACATATGTTGTATGGTTGGTTTTAGTATGAATTTATGTATATGGAATTATTGACAATGTTTTTGTCAGTGGATGCAGGCTTGATGATGCTTTCTAATCTGATTCACATAAGGAGTAGAGGGGTCGTGAACAAAAACCAGGTATTTGAGGGAGAGGTGTGGCAGTGTTCTTGTCACAACCTACTAGAAATCCCACTATGGTAGGAACTGTAGGTTAACGAGTACCTAGTTTGAAAGGTCCACGATACCATGAGGGCAGAGTGAGACAGTAACTCATGAAGATTTATAAGGAGGGAACAATAAGGAGGAGTCCTTAATACTTAGAAACCCTTAGTCTCTCACAAGGTCGACCAAGTGGAGTATTCACTCCAAGGGTCAGACAACCTCCAAAACAAGTCTAAGGTGAGTGGCACCCTTGGAGCACATAGGTGCCTCTTGAAGGGAACACCACATAATTAAACTTCAGTCAATAAATCTAGATGGATTAGAAAACATTGAAATATTTAGACCTTGTTGGATTAACTATTAAAGTAAACAATAGACTTTTAGTTGAAAAGCCTAACAAGAGTCTAAGGCTAAGTCTAAGATTTGTCCTAAGTCTAATTTTTAAATTGGGGACTGTAATGACCCATTTAAACCTAAGTAGCCTAATGACATTATCACCAAATTGTATTTGATTTACTTATTACCTGTAGAAGGCTCTTAAACATTATCACTTTAGTCTATGGAGATGTGGACCTACATACCATGAATAATTATTGTTATATGTTCATGATATTGATAGTTATGTGATGTAATTTGAGTACCTGGATACCAGTTCAAAACTATGTTGTAAATGTCGATACAAATATAGATTCTCACAACATTGTTATATATTTGCATGGATATGAGCACTAGTGAGCTAACCTATAGGTTGATGAACTATGTACGATCTAAATGACTATATTTTTTAGGTAACTTGGATGTCACAAACATTGGTAAGATATTGTATACTATCAGTTTTGCTTATGATTTCAAATTTTGTTATGATCTGTGGTAAGTGTGGTTTTGACAGGATGCACAACTTACCCAGAGTGATTGTTCAATGACATGACTCTAAGAACAATAGTTGCACAATAGGGATTGATGTAGGATGTTGACCCTAGTTCTATAAGGAGGGGTGGAGGTATTTCCCACCGTTTATCCTCTGAAACCTAGAGTCATGGGAGGGTTGTGTGAAGTCACGCTCCCCTAGACATGTGATGGTGACTACTAGTTGACTGTTGGGGAAGCTTGGTCGAGATGTATGACACTTCCGCTTACAGTTTCTATCTGGAGTTAGGTTAATATAGTTGACGCTCCAACTTAGTCCAACAGAGGAAAAGATAGGATGGAAGATGGAAGTAGGTTAGGAAGGAAGGATGCTTCGATGTTAGTTGGGAATACTATTGTTTACTCATTTGGTCCCTACCATGTTTAAAACCCTCTTTTTATTTCCTATTGATATTTTAAGTGTGATAATGAGTTATTGATAAATTGATGTAATTTTGTTCGTTAAGATTATTAAATGACGCATTACTTGATCTATTGTCCTACATGTCTCGGTGTGATCATATAGGAACTATGCACTAGAGGAAATGGTTATTTATCGTTAGTACCTACATGAGATAAGTGTCCGCTAGCTATGCACACATACCCTACACATGTACACTAGTACAATTAATTAATTTATTAATTATTAAAGTAGATTATTAACTATTTAATTGAATGTTTATTGATTACGTAAATTATATTGCATACAAAATATCTAGAAGCATTAAATACATTCTTTGACTTTCATTGATGGTTGGTATGATGAATTAAATGAGCATGGTGGGTTTTCATGTACATTTTGGGGAAAATTGTCAAAATTGCATTTATTAGCTAGCATGAGAAGAAAGACTTTGCATTTTATTTATTGTTGTTTAATGCAAGTTATTTATATTTTATTTACATTTTAATATTTTCCCAAAAATATAGATAAGGGAGGTTGATGGATAATAATGAGGGTGGTTTAGGAGACTTTGGGAAGGGTGTATGGAAACTTGATAAATAGGGAGAATAATTGGTGAGGAAGGGGAATTGGGAGGTTTGAGCATGATGAGAGGTTGTGAAATATTTGGAAGATATATTTCTTATGATGGTTTTCTTTGAGCATTTGTGCTTTGATGTTCTTGGAGTCATGGGCACAGAGGGACAAGAAACCGAAAGGTTTCTTGGAGCTAGGAAGCCATCTAGACTCCTAGTTGGTTGGGAGGATTATGTTGTTTCACTCTGGGCAAGCGAGAAAAGAATATTGGGAAGCGCCCAGGACTACATTACAACTAATGAGCTACGAAAAACTAAGGAGGAGGTATTTTTCAGTGGTATTTTGTTATTGATATTTTGGATATAATTTTGTTTTAAGTTCTAAATATTAGAGTTAACCTATTACTTATTTCATCATGTTATTTAGATTTATCATTGAGAAAAAGTAGAAGAATTGTGTAAATAAAAATCAATGAAATTATGCTAAAACAAAGTTCTTGTTGTGTATGTATTTAATAAATGATTTATTGTTTAGCATCCTGGATGGGTGTTACATTTGGTATCAGAGTGTAGGCTCAAACACTAGGGCCAAAAGGGACATCATCCTTGTTTGGACTACTCTTACATTTCTTACATCCGAACAATCGGATAACATTTCAACATTTAGAACTATGTAGCAATTATGTTCACATTTTTAGAATCAAAAACCTTAATCAAAGATAACATATCCATGGTTTCCTTTTTACTCCCTTATGATGACCATTGTTATTTGTATAGAAGATTGAAAAATAAAAACTCTCGAAATATTCCAGATGAATTTGAATCATATTCAAATATGATGATTTTATTTATGTTAATATGGTGTATTAGAGTTCTATTCCCACATTTAGAACCATCTTAAAGAGGCCTGCATTCACATGATTAATTTACCTTGTTGACGAAATGTACATTCATTTACTTTTATCACTAACACACCATAACACTGATACATATTGTAATTATTGAACCAAAAAAAAAAACTTGATATGCATTATGGTTACAAGTCAAAATAAAATATGAAATTAACTATATTTCACATGAATAGAAAATGCATAGAATTTCATTTAGTGATGTGTTGAATATGAGGCTTCTTCATTCACAACATCTAGGATTTCACTTATCTTTCAGCACGCTTCAACATATTGTGTTGTTATGAAAGCAATAGAAGATAGAAGTACGAGGCGAGGGGTTGGCGGTTCGACCAGGATCTATTGCCTGGTTTCCATATTGATTAGTCATGGGAAATGGTTAAAGCTATGGTCTACCTGGATATCGATATGATATAGGTGATACTTAACCTTTCATGGGTGGAACTGGAAATATCTCTTGATCTAAGATATTATTAGAAAAGAGAAACAAAGTTGACCTCCGAGAGAGGTCTTTTCATGGCAAGAAATAATCCAAAATGTGTTGCAGCAAAGGAAAATATGAAGGAGAGCGATCCATTCACATTAAATAACCTTTCTCTTTCTTTCATCATGCACCTCTAAATATTCCAACAAAGATAGAGACAATTCAAGATAGATACCCGCTATTTTGAAATTGTTTCAAAATAGGCTCCATTATCTGCATGGGTAATTTTTTTCTGCTAAAATCTCTCTTCTGTTCCGAGTGTTTCCCAACATTCCATTATATTGAACTAGTCGGAAGTCAATTTACGAGTTATTTTCATAAGTTATATCAATATATAGATTCTGTCCAAAAAATTATGTGCTATACCCTATCGAGAAGAGTTCGTCCAGGACCCCCATCTCTAATAAAGAATTTCATTTTTCTGAACCTCCTACAGTTGCTTCATTGGAAACGAAGCCTAAGATGGTGTCTTGGCAATTGATGGTGAGTGTATAGAGGCTATATCCCTCCCCCACAAACTTTGTTGGATATTTTAGTGCCAACTTCTATGGAACTGGATCTCTCGAGCCAACCAGCTCGGGTACTAAGAAAAAAACCAGCTCATCCCCAACCCCAAAGATTACAAGAATTTTAGCACTTAACCCATATTCTAATCTCCTCTCTTGAATTCACTGGTCAATACATAAAATAAGTAGGTGTACCCTCCACAAAAAAAAATACAAACAATTAAAGCTAAACCATTAACATCTAGAACCATTTTGATAGATGAAAACATCAAAATGATGATCGCAGGGCTGAAGAAAGAGATAAAAAATTTCTTATGTCCATAAAAGATTAAAATTGATGGCAATTTCTTACTATCATCAAATTCCAATGATATAGAAACTCAAGGAGGACTACAATATTAATATCAATAGAAATTAAATATTTGTGTGGTTTATGAAAAAAAACGCGATAGGTTGGTGTGTAATAAATTGAAGGTTTAACATATGTGTACTTGTCTAAGGACGCGTTCAAATAAATTAATGGAGATAAATTTGTTGCATGAGGATATTATCAAAATACCAAAAGAGTCGTGTCGAGACACATGTTGATGTGTGGGTTATGACCGAACTCAACATCTTGGTGTGTAATAAGTTGAAAATTCAGAGATAGGTGTACCAGAGTTGTTGTTGCAAGTGGCATGACTGTGTCATGAACACCCTATTAATTGTTGAAATGACAAGATATCATTTTGAATATAACCAGTCATTGATAAGCCCCTTTCATTCTATTTTGATGTTTTCTATTAGGCTGATTCATAATCCATGTCTTCCTTGTGGGAAAGCCAGTTATTTTCTTCTTGTGTCTATGGAAAGATATCATCTCATATATGATATTCAATCACACAACTTGAAATTTTTGCATATTGATCGCTTTCCTTATAGCTCTTATTATGACAAAATATTTGCACATCTTTGGGAACTTTTGTCATTAAGTTCATGAAATTTATTTGTTTAATAGAGGATAGATTCAAACTTAAATTCTTGTATATGAATTCATACCAGTTAGTTAAACATAATAACTAGTTTTATTAGCTTATTGAATATGATGAATGTTTGGGCGTTACAATGATTTTCATATATTTAAGTCAGTTTTCCTAGAAATAAAGTATGTGTGCGAGAGGATTTGATGCCTAATTTGTTATATGTTTATAATTCCTTGAGGTCCTTTAGTAGAATATTGTTTTTGAGCCGTCTGGGATTGATGATTTTGTCGGGGCATTAAAATTCAAGTCGGTCGATTCTTTACTAGATGTTGTGCACATTAAAGATTCTACCAGCATTGAGGAGGCGTCCTTATTTTGTTTCCCAAGAAGAGGTTATGTTGCTACAGCTGCTGTAACCACTTCAAGCCCTTTATCTTCAATATAATCCAACCAACCCTTGGAAACAACTACCCTATACTTCAATTTCAACAATCAAACATATTAATATTGGTACTCAATGCCTCAAGTTCCCTATGACCTTCATTGCTTTAAGTTGTAGAATGATGTTTGAACACCCAACTGTATTTTTGAACTTGTACAAAGACTTGTTAGCTAGTCTTTAGTCGAAAAAGATGTACATTTCGATTGCCATGTATGTATGCATATGCTTGTTGAGTAAGCCTCACCCATGCAAGGCTTAAATTTTGCGTATTCCTTTCATTCTCTACAAAATTATTTTGTTTTTAAATACAACTCAAGCACCCTGAGTTCAAACTTCCGTTACTAACAAAATTTCTATTTTTTTTTTTAGTTTTCAGGGAAAGCCATACACCAGATATTATCTTCTAATCTCGTGATCACATGAATGAGAATGAAGAAGGAGACCTCCAAAGTCAATACCTTGAATTGACCATTAATTGCTAACTTACGAAACTTAAAGAATTGCATATATGAAACTCAGAGGTTGGCATGAGACTAAAAGTAATAGCATCAATACACTTTCATAAGAAGTCAAATACGAAGAATGATTTTATTAAAAATATTTAGAAGACTCATCGAAAATGGAAACAAAGGCTAAAAAGAAGATGATGATAAGTATTATCTCATTGTAAATGTAAATATAACATGATCATAGAAATAATAATTTTCCATAATAACAAAATTATTATTATTTTATTATTTCCTTGAAGGAAAGTATTAATATGAACAAAATACATGACCTAATATTAATGGGAGCTTTAATTATTATAAAAAAGAATTGGATGAAAATAAATATTAAAATAATTAACATTGAAAAAAATTATTATATTATATTAAAATTTTTAATTATTATAAAAAAGAATTTGATGAAAATAAATATTAAAATAATTAACAATGTTAGTGTTTTAGTGAATGTTACTATTAGTTGAAATAATAGTAATAATAATATTTTGGGTTGTAGTTTACTAATTGGGATGGTAATTGGGATGGGGTGTTCTCATCTAATTTATTTAAATTTGAGTGGATATAAAATGAAATAATAATAATAATAATAATATTTTTGGGTTGTAGTTTACTAATTGGGATGTGGTGTTGTCATCTAATTTATTCAAATTTAAGTGGATATAAAATTCCCAGAAAAGATATTGATATCCCAAAATTTAATTTATCTTTTCCCATTAGAAAGCTTGATATTAAAAGCTTTGCAAAATAGAAAACTTGTTTTAGAGTTTAAGTCCATTTTAATATCAAGATTTAATTGAGGGTGAATAATTTTAAGTTATTTATCCTATTATAAATCTTTTATTTATTAAAAAACAGGGATTTGCAATCATAGGAATTTTCTAGAATGTAATTCTTTGTAAATGAGAATATAATTATTTTTGTAAGAAAATTTGTTCATGCAGATTGATTTATGGTTTGATGAATGATTTATTCAATGTTAGGAATGCTAAATGAGACAATATAGAATAAGAAATGTTAATGAACTCTAATTTTTTTTTGTTAATGAGTAATAATATAATGAAATCCTAAGTGGTACCATAACGACCTATGTTGTGAACAAAGAACTTGAGTTTAAACGATAACAGAAATTTTGTGTTGATATTTGGGTGAATTGCTAATGGTTGATGCGATATTAACCCAACTTGTGCTTGGTTATGCATTGATTTGTTATGCCAATTTGATTTTATTACTAAGTAATAATGGCAACGAGTGCAAGTGAAGAAAAGAATTACTCTCACCATCACCTTGCATGAAGATGACATTGTGGTTAGATTAAAATTGCAAGAAGAAATGCATTCTTGGTGTGACGTTTACAATGTTCAATTAAAGGGAAATTTAGCTTACTTAAAGGAAACCAATTTATAAGTCAAATAATAAATGATATGAATGGTCATCCCACAACTAAACTTCTTTCA
>SNQJ01S0155774.1:32528-48364 GCA_010110895.2 Picea sitchensis | reverse complement strand
ACATTCCCGAAGTGCGTGTGTGTTATTTTCATTTCAATATGAATGTGCACATATTCTTGCTCAACACATGTTTCTTAGGAACCCATGCATGTTCCTAAATAATCCGAGTTGGAAAGTGTGTGTGGTGGTTTGGTGAGTACCAAGGTTGTAGGTTTAAGAATGCATTCACATTACTAGCAATGTGCATGTGTTCCTGTGTGCACATGTTCCTTCACACCCCATTGCCACTTTTTCCTCCATCAACTTCGTTCAGTCCCCCACAAGTTTTTGGAAGGCCTAGTCATCCTAGTATCTATAAATCCTATTTTTTGAAAATCCTTTTCATCATAGTACCTATAAATGGATATCAATACTAAAAAAATAGAGTGTATGGTATCAACAAAATGAAAACTAAAAAAGAACATTCAACACTTGTAACTTTGATTCTAATATACGAGTTGGAAATATTTGACTATCATCATTCAACCTCGATTCAATATCTTTCATGGATAAAGTTTATACATCCAAATTCTTGTTGCTACATTGAACTTCACAAATGAAGACATACAAATATTGTATGGACTAGCAATGTTCTCAAATAAAACTAGAGATGGATCCAATACATTCAATAGAAGAACCTTATTTTAAATAAACCAATGGTTAATGTGATATATTTACTAGAATCGTGTACACCTTATAATTAAATTTAAATTGATACTTAGACAATGGTAGACTTAAATAATAATACATAAGCCAAACTATAACAATTACATAAAGACAAGTACATAAAATTTTAGACTTCGAGCATGAAATATGTAATATTAGAGTAAAAGATCTATCACATAATTTATCATAGCAAAAAAAATGTCACATAATATTACAATAAAATATCTATCACGTAATTTATCATAGTAAAAAATATGTCACCTAATACCACATCAATAAAATGTCAAGTAATATCATGTCACATTATCAATGTCTGATTTAGCCTCCTCCAAGCAGGTTGTTTTATTGTTTGTACAGTATTATGTACCAAAACCTTAAAATAGAACAACAAAATAGGGTGCATAAAATATGCGCGAGATATGAGTGTGGAGAAAAACACCAAGAGAAATAATAAAGATGAGTAATAAAGTAACTCATTACAGAATAATAGAAACTCCTCCAAATGCCCCAATCCATTCATTTATTCAAATCACATGTTCCTCCCAGTAATGACAATATTTTCCTCTATATATAACTATCCTCGCTCATCGCACATATACATTAGGTTGACCCATGTTACATACACATTTACCCCCATATATTCCCCCTTTTGTATCATATCATAATACCCTCCTTTGAAAACCTTTGCCCTCAAAGATTTTTAGTTAAGGTTTTTACAAGTAATGAAATAAACTAATAGGATTTCCTTATAGTCATACTCCATTGCTACCACTAACAATAATCCATCCATCCAAATTTGATTTTTTTAGTCTTAATCTATCAAGGTCCTACCCTAAGCTAGCCCTACTTTATACTACTTAGGAGTTAGTTAATTGTTGTATGTGGCCATTTTCTTTTAATAATCTCCCCTAGATAATAGTGGATAGTTATATAATGTAAAAGGGTCCACTTTATAAGCCCCACTAGGTAGTTGGTACCCATTAGTGACAAGACCACAATTCGTTAGGCTTTTTTCTATCAAAAATTTATTTAAAGAGATAGGAGACTATGGAATGTTTGTCTTGTGTTGTTTATTTGGAGCTCTACTCAGTGAAAGGTCACCCCACCTTAAGAGTAAAGTGAACATTTTTTTCCTTATTCTAATTATCAATATACAAGATTTTCTTTACATATTTCATCTTATTGTTTCTTTTTTTCTAGTTATTATGTAAATATATTCTCTATATATTTGGGTGTGTTTCAATTTGTAAGGGTTGAGGAACAGTACAATTTGTATAGGATCTCTTTCATGAGCCATAATGCCTCCAAATTTAGTAGATTTTTTTTTTCTTCAAGTTACAGATGTATTTCAACATCATTAAATAACATATAATGATCTATTATTCAGTGGGTAAAATTGAAATTGTGAGAGAACATATGTAGGAAATAAAAGTGGAATCACTTAGAAACTCTTATAACCCATGTTAGTACCCCTTTGAGTAGTATCACATCAGATAACACTTATATACAAAATATCACTTCCATTTACTTTTGGGTATATTGGAAGTATCTAGGCATACCTAAAACCAACTCTAGCTAAATCAACTGGATGTCTTGTTGCTATAGTACATTGAGAACAACATTCAGGGAGATCACTCTCTAGTACTTGGGTAGTCAAGTTGTACAAATAAGTGCATGATCAAGTCTCCTTATTTAGGTCCATGATATATTGGGACAATTACTATTGTTGGACCTCACATGTATATTAGATATTTATAGCACCTAACACTCCTCTCTGTCTCTAGGACCCTGCAAACCCTAACTTCTATGGCCAGCCAACAAAATTCCTACATCTTTGCATCCAAAATTAATTCGAATATTATGTCACTACACCATTGTGGGGGACCTATCTCAAAATATTCCTTGCAGTATGTTGATTCTGTGGATATACCTCCTAAGTAACCCTTTTTGGGTGGACCCAACAATACAGTGATTTGGGGTATATCTAAAAAGACTTCTTTCAAGCTATTGATCATAGTGAGATAAGTGGAGAATAACACTTTATCAAAAACTTTGGTGGTCCCATGGTTCAAACTTGCAACATGGCCAACTCAAAGAACCAACAATATCCCAACCCATTGAGAACCAATAATGGATCTAACCCAGTGAACGCCAACATCTACAAGACAAGGTGTCTAACATTGAGTATGCACTCCATGTTATGAATAAAACAATAAAAAAACAAGGAGAGTATTGAAAATATTAGGCTTCCACTTGAATATCCATATACCAGATCCAAAAATTGATCCAACTGAGGAATTTCCATCTCACACAGTGCAGGCCACACACATGTTTTAGGATAATTGACACCTACATTTTTAGGATCACAACTCATGGTACCATTTTCCAAATGTTGACATGAACAAATGTGATGTATATGACCCCTTAGGGTGGGTTACCCAAATGGAACAATATTTCTCTATCGACGAAATTACCAATGACCTACACAAACTACAAGTAGGGATCGACTTAAATTTGAATGCAAAACATTGGTGGTGGTGACAATGGAATAAGAAGGATTTTAAAGGCTACATTGCCTAGACCTAGTTTTTGCAAGTTCTTTATGTTTTTTTTTAATGTGATAGTCACCATTTTGGATTCCTAACAAAATTACATCGAATTGGCATGGTTATGGATTATATCACTACCTTTGAGAAATAGTAATCTGCATAAAGGGCCTCTCTAATTCATTTTTTAAATAATGTTTCATTAGTGGTCTCAAGGAAGCAATTTGAGCACACATAATTATGCATCACCCAAGAACATGGTTGTAAACTAGTGATAGAGATAAAAAAGTTGAGATAGTGATCCATGCACAAACTAAGAGACCTTTATTCACTACTTTCCCTAGCCCCCTATGTTGAATACCTCGAGCTCATCCAACTCACAAACAGTTTGCATCTCCAAGTTATCTTGTGAAGAAATTGTAGAACATCAATGCATATGTGTTTTCTATAATAATGATGAGAGATATTTTAAAGGGCACAAATATAAAGAAAATAATTTATTTCAAATGGATGTATCTCCACAAGACTACTTAGAGGAAATTATTTTTAAAGATACTCCTAAATCAACCTTGGATGACCCCACACCTTCCATGGAAGATGAATCCCCCTTGCAAGATCCTTGTGAGGAACCCCAAATTTCTCTCAATTCCTTATAAAGTTTATCAACACCCCAATCCTTGAAATTGATTGGCTACATCAAGAACTGCAAAGTGGTTATGTCGATTGATGGTGGTAGCATGCACAATTTTATCCATAGGACAGTGGCACAAGAAACTTGTTGTTATGTACATCCCATATCTAGTTTTCAAATTATGATCATTAATGGTGGCACAATGAAATGTGGGAGGTGATGTGAAAATGTTGAACTACAAATTGACAAGTATCATATGAAACTCACATCTTTGTTATTGAAATGGGTGGTTGTGATATATTTATTACGGAAGAATGGTTATGCACTTTGGGAACTATCACCATGGATTTCAAATAATTATGCATGAACTTCATTCAATAAGGGTAGATGCATAATCTCAAGGGGCTTACATCTATTTCCCATAAAATTATCACTTCTCATTCTATGGAGAATTTGTTAAATAAAGGATACTTGGGTATTATTGCTTAGTTCAATGCCTTACAAGCAGTCTACACCACCCCACAAGGGATTCACCCTAATTTGTAGTTGGTTCTCTCTAAGAATCTATAGGTGTTTGAAACACCACAAGGTTTACCATCTTCATGCAGGGAGCATGACCACGATATTCCCCTCATTCTAGGTAGCCAAACACCCAATGTGCATCCTTATTGGCATCACGAGGGCTTCACCTTGTTGACCAAGATCTTATCACATTCATTCATAAAGGATTTTTTTTAATTATGAAAAATAAGGTCAATATATTGTAGGTATTTGGGGTGGATGTGAAGTATGAGGGGATTTATATGTATTAGGGGGTATAAGAAAGGGTATCTAGTACAAATAGGGGTTTTTATTATTAGAAAGATGTATTGAGAGGGGGGTATAGAAAAAGGATTTTGGGAGGGATTTATTAATATGTAGTGAAATTGGTGGTGTTATTTAATATCCCATGAATGCACATGCTATGTCACAAGTTCACGGAGTGAAGATCTCGTTATTGGCACCCTTTTTCATAGAAAAATGAATTTGAAAAGATCATTCAGAAATTGTTGGAGTCGAGATCCATATGCTCTAGTACAAGACCATACTCTTCAATAAGGGTCATGGTATTAAAGAAGGAATGTACTTGGTGCATGTGTCCTAATTTTTAGGCTCTCAATAAGTTGACCATCATGTACAAATTTCCTATCCTAATTATTGATGACGTATTGGATGAACTTCATGCAACCAATTTTTTCACTAAAGTTGACCTTTATTCCTGCAACCAACAAATTAGGATTAAAAAGGTAGACATCCATGAGACTTCCTTCCATACACATGAAGGTCATTATGAGTTTTCATTGATTCCTTTTGGCATTTGCAATTCTCCATCAACCTTCTAAATTCGATGATTCAGATTATTTTCGGCACGAAATGAGAGTGGAGATATATTTCTGTGTTATATCTCCGCTCTCATTTCAAATATATATCTGATATATTTTTGTGTTATATCTCCGCTCTCATTTCAGATTTATATCTGATATATCTCTATTATATATAATAGAGATATATCAGATATATAAAATGAGGAAAATATATACAGTAATACACAATTTCTATTAATGAGTGAAATAAACAAAACTATAGAAATACAGAGTGAAAGACTCACTAGAATGGTGGCAGCTTATCTATGAGAAGAGATGTGATGGTTACTGACATTCAAAATAAGATGATTATTATAATGAGGCTCCAAAGGAATTTTTAAACATAAAAAGAATACGAAACCCTAACCCTAGAAGATGAAAAGCCAACAATTTTGTGGACCCCGTTTTGGGTAGTTTGGTGTATCAACTTCCCTGGGGCGTAACTTTGGAATACGATATTTGTTTGGGGTGCATGATAGCTAATTAGAAAGGTATCGACGAGGAGATTCATTTTGGGGGCTCATTTAGAGCCTTTGGTTATCGTTGAGGTTCCCGATCTCAAAAAAACTTCATTTAGGCCCTCAAAATGGTCCCCAAAGTTTAGGAACTGAAAACCTACTAAAAATAGTAAGTTACTAGAAGATTGTTTTGTGCCAGTTCGAATAGGTGGGTGGCCACCGATATCCGCCTGGATCATCCGTGCACGAACAAGGTCTTTCAACCATTCCTACACAATTTTGTGATGGTATTCTTTCATGATATTTTGATACATCAAAACATGGGAATACCACATAAAGCATGTTGATAGAGCCTTGCAACTCCTAAAGGACCACCATCTATTCATGAAAATATTCAAATGTTCTTTTGGGGCCTCAGAGGTTGAATACTTGGGTCACATTGTAATTCGGGAGGCAATACAAGTTTCTTCTTCTTATTAATACCATTTAAAATGGGATTTACAATGCATATATCCTCCAAGGGATCTTATTACTCTAACACATAAATACAAACAATGATAATTGACAACAATAGGGCCAAGCCCTTTTTTTCAAAAGTTACCCACCATCCTAAGCCTTGGTTGGGGTCACATTCAGTATTCAAAATAGTAGTTATTGGCTTCTTTTAAAGCAAGGAATTATGTTTACCCTGCTTTTTACACTTTCTCCACAATTCTACCCAACAACTCAAACTAGAATTGTGTTATTCCTCTCTTTGCTCTCTTTTATTTCCTTCTACTACTTTCCTTCTCCTTCACTTCTTCTCTATTGGAACAACTTTACACTATTCTACCTAATAGTTCTTCAAGTATTTCTACCCAGCAAAGAATACTAGAACCATATCCTTCTTCTTTAAAGCTTCAATCTCATTTCCCTCTCTTCTCTCTTCTCCCTTTTTATACTCCTTTTGTCTTCTCTTCCTTTTCTTCTCTATTTTTTTTTTTTAACAAGAAGATGGAATTTATATTAATATAGCAGTGGTATGACCATTATGAAAACATCTACATAGTTCAGACATGCAACCTGTTCATGGATTCCAAAATTACATATATAGGTGCCATAATATAACGCCTAAAAAATCCTAGTCTATTTTAGCTTCCAAACCTTGGCTACTATGAAATTAAAAACCTGCATATAGTATATTTGCAAATAACCAAAATTGGGCCGGTTCCATTAGTGGAGAGGAACATAATTACACCTGATGTTCAGGGTTTGAGGGTCCTTCATTCAATGGAGCCTTCACCCTTGCTTCATTTTGGAGGGTCGATCTGGTGGCTTGAAGCTCCAACTTTTCCACTCTAGTTTCCAATTCCACGATTCTTCCATTGAACTGCTGCGTCATGTGAGTGAGGACCTCTACAGCTTCCTCTCTGAGCTGACTTAGATGTTCCTCGAGCATCTCGAACCGTCTACCACCTTCCTCGTCCATCTTGAGAAGAAATCCTCTGTGTGCGCTGAGATTTCACTTTAGGTCACAGATTTATTATTCCGGTGAGGGAGGGGTATTGGGAGGAGCAACAGACTCGAAGTTGGAGGCCATTGGGCAGGCTGGGGGAAAACAGATAGATTTTGAGGGGCGAGGGGCCAAGCGCAAAGGAACGAGCGAGACAAGCAATTACCCAAGGGACATGAGGCTGGGCTGCAGGATTCTGCCTCCTTGAATTTATCTACAGCGCGAGCATACGATGCCATAATTCAAAGAAGCCTCGCTCGAGCATCATGCAGGAAGGAGATGGGTTTAGTGTAGATTTGCATGAGGGGCATGAGGGAAGACTCATGTGAGGAAGAGATGAGTGACGTAAACCAGAGGAAGAAGTACCAACGCAAGGGGGAAGCGATGACTCAATGTGAAGGGGGAAATGCTGCTATGGATCAGGACGCGTGGAGAATCATCTGAATGCCACATGTCTCAAGATCTCCACCTATCGGCTTGCCACAGACTGTTAGGGATTAGAAGCATAGGACAAGGTCCCATTGACAGAGAGATGACCCTTGCTCAATGGGGTGGTGGCTTTAGTTTCCTAGTCCACTTCTTCATTTAATTTTCGGAGCACATGGAAAAAATCAATCTTTCGGAAGAGTTTAGAGAGCCGTTGAATTTTCTTGAGGAGTTGTCAAAGTTTCATTTAGTTTGGTAATGATTTCATGACCACGGCTTGGATTAGGATCCTAGAGTCTCCTATCACCATGATTGTGTTGACTCCTAACTCCTGGGCTTGAGTGAGTCCTTGCCAAAGACTCAGGGCTTCTGCCATGTTATTGGTTTCTTCCCCTAATCCCCAGGAATAGACCAATTCTCGGATTTCATCAAGGTCATAGAGAACCCCTCCCCCTCTTGTCGCCCCTCTCTTCCATTTCTTCTCTATTACTACTGCTTCTTCCATGAAAAATCATCTTCACTCCTTCCTTTTCTTCTCCTTCTACGTATTCGTCCTATGTATTTTCCTTCTTCCCCACTTAATCTTCAAGCCCTATTCTTATTTTCTGTTATTTTGTTTCGCTATTTTTTTCCTTTATCATATGTAGAGACTTTTTGTTAATGATGGTAGTGTCTCACTTTATTTAATGATAGCATTGCCTCCCAGCTTCATGTCATTCATCCCTCTTAATTTCTCTATTTTCTACCATTCAAATAGAATGGCTTAGACACCAACCTATGCCATGTGGCATCGTTTAACCTACCTTAATAAAAATTACCAAACAATTATAAAATCAAGTCTTTTCCCCTTAAACTCACAACACACATGTCAAATCGCGGGCATGGTGCATGGGACCCCTTTTACACAACCATAAAACCTTGGAGTATTGGCCATCATTAATGACGAGGGAGGTGAGATGGGACAACTTATGTAGTTATCAACGCTTAATGTCACATCAAACACCACATTATATGTAGACAATAACAACGGTTGGATGAGAGAAGGATCAAACAATTAAGAAATTTTCAAATGGGAAAGACGTTGATGCCACCTAAATCCCCAAAAATTGCAGATGGGTTAATGCCACTTTAGAGCCACAAAATTTATGTAGTGATTTGGGTCATCAGATGGAGGAAAAATCTAATAGTGGAGGATTTTTTGCATTATACAACCCAAGCACCATGCCAAATTCTCCAAGAAGCGAGATTTGTGGAGGATTTTCTACATCATTATGTGTCTCATGGATCAAATCTTGTTTAAGCTTTCTTTGAAAGATCAAGGTAGGATTTAGAGGTGGATGGGTAGTGAAAACAAGGGCACAGAGAGGCTACATTCCTATGTAAAACTAGAGTTGGCCCTTTCTGCCATGCAAATATGCTAGTGGGAGCAGACCAATTCACCGCACCAACGAATTCTCTATGGAGTGAAAACTATCAAATATCACTACACCTTAGTTATCTCCAAACTTTTCTCTAATGTGTGGGCCATATACAAGTGATCCATTAGACATTCATGGGAGACACATATCAAAGGATAGGGAGATGGGTTTTTTAAAACATGTCATATTAGAAAAAAAGTTTCACCAAAAAAAAATGTTTTTGAAGGATAAAAGTTCCTTTGTTTCATTCCTTCAACATAATTATCACTAGCATACCTCGAAAGCAAGGGAAAGAGAATTCCAAAGTGATTTTGGGTGGTTATGTGAAAGAAGTGTTTTTATTTTTATTTTTTCTGGATGGTCCATGTATAACCAATATATGATTAAAGGAATGAAGCCTATGAATAAGGAAACAGTTTTCCAAATTGACATTAATTTATCGTAGTTCTCGTTAAAATACAAATTAACAAGTGTCATGTTTTAATTTCACAAAAAAATTGTTTAGTCATCTAGATTTTTATTGGAACCTTACTAGAGCTCTATTAGAACCCTCAATTGTTTTTTATTGGAATTGTTTTTTATTGGACAAGTACTGCCACCATAAAACTCTTTTTAATTGGAAATCAATGCATGACTACCATGCATGTTCGAATGGATAATGACAAGGAATTGAATTTGTAAATTTTCTTTGTGCAAAGCCAAAAGAATTTAGATGTTCATCTACTTTTTTTTTTAAGCAAGGCACATGCACCTAATATTTTTTTTAACCATAGTATACTTGATAACATTACTTCCATCCAATATTAATAATAAATCTTACTAATAACATTTAAAAAAATTAAGATATCAATTTTTAACCATATTATTCTCCCTTGAATTTGGTTCCCCAATATTAACAATGAACCTTGCTAATGCCATTTAAAAAAAATAATTATATTTTTTAACATATGTATCAAATTTCAACCATATTAATCTCCCTTGCATTTGGTTGTCTCGTATAAAGTTAACAAATTTAATTTTTTAAATAAAATCTGAAGCTTAAAAAGTATGAAAAAGATAATCCGAATAAAAAAGTGGCGTTACCAATGAGGTGAACATCACTATTCGTATATATGTCTATATCAATATTACCTCAACAAACACTGTAACTATACTACAAAATAATAACATTAATTTACGTTCTCGTGTTTTCTTTGCAATGTAAGGAACATATGGTTAACATAACAAAGTCATGCTCAAATGTAGTTAAAATCTTTTCACTAACACTAGATATTAACGGTAGCATTGGGTTAGAGTTCATTAAATCAAATATTATGCGATCCTCGCAATATTGGATCCGTGTAGAGAACTTTAATGATTGCAAATTTCAAAGATAAAAGTTATAAGAGCATGTGGTTTGTTATAAGAGTCTTTCCAAAGCCTTATCTCTTAAAAAAAAATCTAAGACCATATTTATTCTTTTATAAAAGATATGGTGTTTGAATATGTAATATCAAATCAAGTGAGAACCCAAATAATATTTACGTACATTAATTTTTATTTAGGTAAAAGTGGGCCTCAATCATGGTGAACAACAAGTATTTTAGAAGGCAAGCCACTATCATGGCTATCAACATGCATTTGGTAGGTTAACATAGAACAAGGCAAGTGTGGGATATATTTTCCCATGTAAGTTAATACATGGAGTGATAAGTTTTTCTTCATCAAGCATTGACATTTCACCAAATTCATGTTGGGTATATTTTTCACATATGAGACTTAACATAGAACAAGGCAAGTGTGGGATATATTTTCCCATGTAAGTTAATACATGGAGTGATAAGTTTTTCTTCATCAAGCATTGACATTTCACCAAATTCATGTTGGGTATATTTTTCACATATGAGACTCTAGCAATTAACAAAATTTTGGCAATTTGGAATTTTGTCAAAATTTTAAGTAATGTGACATATTCTTAAGAATTTTAATTTTTTTTTATAAATTTTTATGTTTCATGTACTTCACATTTCTAATTCAATTAACTGTTAAACTAAATACATATACATTTAATGAATATAGGTGAATTATTTTTTCTTTATGTAATTACTTTGTGTATATAATTTGTAGGAAATTGTTGCCCATGCAATTATCACAGAAGCAAGGAATGATGTACCTCCAGATGATGGCCATACAAAAAGGGCTCTAATGCCAAATGGAGAATATGCAATGAGACACAAGTACAATAAGTTGCAAGAAAATGCTTGATATATTCAATCCATCTGCATTCCAATGGCGCAAATTTATAGTACATGGATGTAACCACCTCATAGATTAGATTTACTCTCACATTGACACCTCATCAAGGGATAAGGCTAGCAAGAGGAAAAATATGATCTAATACACACTTTGGATAAAAACTATATCCTATAATGTGAAATACATAAAGCTGGTGTAGGAATTCATGATTGTATAGTGAGTCACAAACTAAAAATCCCCCTCAATAATAAGTGCAAACAATTATACTAGAAAGGAAACAAGAACTAGTGCATAAATTGGTATCATCTACAAGTCTAGAATTTGAAACTCCTAGNTGGTGTAGGAATTCATGATTGTATAGTGAGTCACAAACTAAAAATCCCCCTCAATAATAAGTGCAAACAATTATACTAGAAAGGAAACAAGAACTAGTGCATAAATTGGTATCATCTACAAGTCTAGAATTTGAAACTCCTAGGCTGAGACTTGATGAAGAAATGCTTCAAAAATCAATAAATATATATGAAAATTCATAGAATATGGAAAAACCCATTGTTTAAACATTTGAGAAGAACATATGTAATTATTCATTGATATTTATTCCAATATTTGATGTGAGCTAACCATGAGACGTAAATTGGATGTGAGTCCAACACATCCGTGAAAATGCTTGACAACCCAATCAAATTCCAAGAAACAATGCATATGGATATATCTTTCCTTAGTTGAGTCTAATGACCATCTAGGTGAACAAAATCTCTACAAACCCACTCTCAAAAAGTTACACACTAATAGTGTCAATTAGCATCCCTCTTATGTATGATCCAATTACAAGATATTGAGCCATAATTTTTCCAAATAACCATGCAATAGTAAACCAATTGTCATGTTAGAACTGCTCAAACCTAAAATCAATCATGTCAAGGAAAACTTAATCACATAAATGGATGTTTCATAAATATACGACAAGTAGAAAAAACCTCAAAGTTTCCAAATTGACAATTTATCACAAGTCATGAAATCTTTGCAATGTTTTTATTGTTTTTGTTGTCATCCATTTGGCATTTTGTTCATCTAAATATGCAATCTACTAATTGTTGTTGTCTATTTAGAATTTTGTTGTTTTTATCGAAACTTGAAGTCTGTCAATCATCATCAATATTCTCCCTTTGTCAAATTAAAGGTGAGAAGACATGGATAGCCTATGGATTACCCTAAGCTAATTCATCATTGGTTCTGGTGGTTTTGGTTGACCACCAACCATTCACTTCATTTGGTGGTTTCAGTTTACCACTAATGATGTGTACTTCATTCAATGCTTTTGGTTGACTACTAAGCATGTGCACTTGATTAGTGTACCCCCTTAAGGTGGAAGAGATTATTGTCTCAGAGTGAAGTCATTAACTCAATCCTAAACTCAAAACCATCTAAAATTGGGCACCAGTCATGCCCAAAAGTATCATTTGTATGTTAGATAAATTGAATGAAGACATTTAAAGCCATATACTCTTGTCACTTAATTAATCAAACATGCATGTACATATGGTTAAGCTCAACTATAAGACTTATGCAAATGAATGGCCTCTAAATTCCATCACCAAGAGCTAATCCAACAATAGTGATTTGTTCATTTATGAACCTTCTTCTTCCTTGAGAATTTATTTGAAAGGTGGTTTGTCTTCTCACAATGAAGACAATGATGGAGATCAAATAATCCTGTCTCCACATGACCAAATCAATGATAATGTTGATGGTTTTTAGGAATGTTTGTATCGATAACATTCTTTGAGTAATCATTAATCCTCCATCAATTTCTTTCCCTTCAAAATCTTTGGCAAGAAAATCGACACCCACAAACTGAATTGGATTGCAGTAGTTAGGAATATGAAATTCAATGTATTTTTCATATCTTAAATCATGTTGATTCCTATTGAATTTTAATTCTTCCCATGGTTTAACTTGATTCTTTTTGAAAGATTATTCTTTTCTTGTTTGTTTTCTTTGATAAATTCATGAATGTTTTCTTTTATAACCCTAAGGAAAAAATATTCAAGGTCACTTTCACTTAAATTACATTTGGTATCTCCTTTCACTTTGGCATCTTGTGATTCATTGTCAACAATTTGACTTCTCTAAACTGCATATTGAGGAGGATTGATCTCATATGAAGGATTCTTGACCAACCCCTCATTATTTAACATCCTTAACTTGTCATTCAAAAGTTGGGATTGCATTTGTAGCACGTTGACCTATGTGTGCATGAATAGAAAATATGTAAGCACATTTTTTAAAGTACTACTAGGCATTGTGATTGAAGTGATTTCTATTGTTTCAAGCAATTCTTCCAACAAGGACAATAATTATATGATTCTAGCAATAACACTTGCATGTACTTGTTGTCATGCTTGCTTGCACTTGTTTTTTTTATGTCACACTCTCTTGTTTATTTGTTTGATTATGTGTTATGCTCATTTTCACTATGTTGCTTTTATTTCACTCTAGCTTGCCAACAAAAATATTAGGTTGTCAGGTACTACCAATCATAAACCCCAATGTGTGATTTTACAAATTCTAGGAAGTTCTTCTTGATAATAAACTTTTAAATTGAAAAAGAACTATAAAAACTTAACCTTGACCCACTTATAGTTACATCTAAAAAGATATTGATAAATATTTACACTTAGCTCCTTTTAGTCCTTAAAAATAAGGATAATACATATAATGCTTCAATTGAATCTTGGACAACTCAATCCAATTGTTTGTCCATAAAAATGGAGAAAATTATAAGTAATTTAATTATAAAATTTGACATATTAACACATACTAATTATGTTGAAAGGTGTATACCTATTGGAGATGGGCACAATTAATCACCTTTTAATCTAAAATTATAATTTGATGGCTAACAATTGAAGATGAATGAATGTGATTTACTCTTCATAAATTCCTTGTATTTTTTAATGCATCCTTAACCTGTTTACTTTTTAACATTTACCTAATCATATTAAGAAATTATTATAGCACCATATGATTGCCACGTTTAAATGATTAACCTTTGGGATTACCACATTTAGATTATTAGTGTTGATATTATGGTAGCTGCGAGAGGTATTTACCTCCACGTGTAAACCTGACGAGAATAGAATATTACAGGAAGTAAGAAGAAACCCTAATGAGTTGGCTAATAACCCTAGAAGACATTTTGACTCAAGAAGATAACTTGTATTAGGTTATTAGCCTGCAAGAGAAGAAGTCGGCCAGAAGAAATAATATATACTGAATAGATAGATACCTAGAATGAGAAGTCGGCCCAGGCAGTTAGCCATAATTACTATAAATATAGGAGGCCAGTCTTCATTCTAGTAGGCAGTCTCAGAATTGTAGAGCAACACTTGTGCGCACTGCAGTGCCCATTTTTGTGCACAGGTTTGGAGGAGAGCTGCCATTGCAGTTGTTGCAGCTAGCAGATCATGTTTGGCTTGGACTATCTCTTGGTTAGGGTTTGGACTATCTGATCATCTCTTGTTGGTGCACTATCATTGGGGAAAGATGTGCTACACCTTGTTTGTCTATATAGCCTAGGGTTTTCTTCTGGAGTGATTCTCTGTCAAGGTTAAGGTGCTCGGAGGGTGGCTTAAACCTATGGTTGGGTGACAATAATGATATTGTCAATGGTAAAATGAGCACATCCATTATATTCTAACAGGTTATGGGACCACACCTCCTTCATTTAGTCTAACTGCTGGAAGGAAACATAGCCATAAGGATATTAAGCTCGTCGAAGAACTGTCGCTAGGGTTTCTAGCAGGAGCAATCACCAAAGCATTGTTGCTAGGGTTACTAGCAGGTGCAGTTGCAGAAACCCTAATCCTCTTGTTGAGGCACCTTCAGTGAAGGGACTGACCTAATTTCTGGATAGATCAGTGTGCCCTAGCCTAGCGCATCTCCTGATATTCTCAGCAAGCCAAGACATCAAGGTTGAGTTTTTGGTCAAATCTAGGGTTGACCAAGTCAAAGCAGCCATGACTTACTCTATGAAGTCAGAAAACAAGTTAGATGGAGCTTCTAACTTCAGAGCGTGGAAGAAAAGGATTGACCTCATCCTTGCCGAGAATAAAGTGTTAGATATCGTGAAAGGAAAGATCGTGGAACCAGAGTTTGAAGAAGGAAAAGAGAAGGAACCACAGAACGATGCAGTTATGGATAAGTTTAAAGACGGTGACATCAATGCCATGAGTATCATAGTGGACTCTATAAAAGACCACTTGATACCCTACATCTCCCATCTTGACTCATCAAAGAAGATGTATGATTCCCTAACAAACCTCTTCTCAGTCAGAAACATTGGACAAATAATGAGTCTAAAGAATGAGCTCCGTGACATGAAGATGAATGATGATGATAGCATAACATCATACTTTGTGAGGATATCCCAGTTAAGAGATCAACTACAATCTATTGAAGAGATCATTTCAGAGAAGGAATTGGTAAACATAGTACTCAATGGTCTTCCCAAGACATGGGATGCATTTGTCGCAAGCATGAACACAAGGAAGGAGTATCCTACATTTGAAGAACTTTG
>SNQJ01S0155774.1:8202-30598 GCA_010110895.2 Picea sitchensis | reverse complement strand
GTTTGTGTACTCAAGATGGAGCTCGTGGAGACGACTTCCTTATTGAAAAAGGAAGAGATGAATCCCAGGTTGGGAGGGAGAACTGATGTATTATTGATTGATGGACAATCATTTTTCAGTTCGAAAAATGATCCAGGATTAGTAGTTTCTTTCCAGTTCGAAAAGTGGATTGAGATTTCTGACGGACAGACATTTTCCAGTTCAGAAAATGGTCTAGATCGATGATGTACCATAGACAACGACTTCCCATTTGGGTTAAATGGGAAGTGGTCTAGGGCATTCTCTCTTCTTGAGGGTTACTCAAGAAGACTGGCTCGCCTCATCGGAAAACAATTTCCCATTGTGGTTAACATGGGGAATGGTTCGTTTTGGAGGTTGGTGCAGGATAGTCATTTCCTTTGGAAATGGTCCAGACAGTCATTCCTTAGGGTGGATTCATTCTCTCTAGGATGCACTTTGTTTAGTGCCGGAGGAATGGCCCAAGGTGGGGAATGGTCCAGGTTCAACAATTAGGGACAGACATTCCTTAGGGCAGACTCATTCTCTCCAGGTTACACTTTGTCTAGTGTCAGAGGAATGGCCCAGGGTGGGGAATGGTCCAGGCTCAGAAATCAAGACAATTATTCTTCCTTGCTTGAGAAGAATAGTCCAAATATCTCATCATTGATGTTTGACCTTCTGAGGGAAGATGCTCTTCCAAGATCTCACATATGTGAGTGGAAGAATGGCCCAGATGATTCATTTTATGTCATAACATTATTTCTGTGCAGGTTGATATCAGATGATTGTTATGAAGACCGTATGTTTCTAGACAGTAGATGTATACTATTGTGGTGGATCTGTTCCTCTGTTTGATCAAGTATCTGTGTGGTAGTATACCACTGGATTGTAGTTGTTTAAATTACTATGGATAGATACAATTGTGTTCTATTGAATGATATTATTATGATTTCCTTGAAGACTATTAGCAGTGTTGAAAATAATTATCAGCCAAATGAATGATCAATGAACAGAGATTTCTGAGACAGAAAATGGTTCAAAACATTTACTCTTATAGATTAGAAGAATGGCTCTTGTGTCACTCTGTGGAGTGAGCATCATGTTTGATTACTTAGATAGAGTATGGTTTCGAGAGATGATGCAGTTGATGACACTAATGATGATGATGGTGCTCATGATCTAGTCATAAGATAGTCTATACGACTATGTTGATGCTACCAAGTGAATGATATCGTTGTGCTCAAGACCATTACCTGTAATACCTCCCTAGCTAGGAGGGAGTGTTGATATTATGGTAGCTGTGGGAAGTGTTTACCTCCACGTGTAAACCTAACGAGAATAGAATATTTCGGGAAGCAAGAAGAAACCCTAATGAGTTGGCTAATAACTCTAGAAGACATGTCGACTTAAGAAGATAACTTGCATTAGGTTATTAGCCTCCAAGAGAAGAAGTCGACCAGAATAAATAATATATACTGAACAGACAGATACCCAAAATGAGAATTTGGCCCAGGCAAGAATTACTATAAATATAGGAGGCCAGTCTTCATTCTAGTAGACAGTCTCGGAATTGCAGAGAAACACTTGTGCACACTGCAATGCCCAGTGCGCAGGTTTGGAGGAGAGTTTCCATTGCAACTGATGCAGCTAGTAGATCATGTTTGGCTTGGACTATCTCTTGGTTAGGGTTTGGACTATCTGATCAACTCTTGTTGGTGCCCTATCCTTGGGGAAATATGTGCTACCCCTTGTTTGGCTATCTAGCCTAGGATTTGCTTCTAGAGTGATTCTCTATCAAGGTTAAGGTGCTCGAAGGGTGGCTTTGGCCTATGGTTGGATGACAATAGAGATATTGTCAATGGTAAAACGAGCACATCCATTATATTCTAACAATTAGTTGTCCGCACATTTCATTTTTCTGCATGAGCGTGGAGCGTTTCATCCCCTAGCCCAGATTACATACGCAATATCAAGCTCTGAGTGTTTCATTTTTTGCATTAGCATGGAGCGTTTAATCCCCAGCCTAGATTACAAACGTGATATCAAGCTCTAAAGAGATATCAAGTTGTGTGTCTTCTCCGTCTTCGTCTTCTTGGGTTTTCCAAAAATAATTCCCAAGAATTTCTAAGTGGCTCGAAATAGCTGGTTCCCCCAGGTCAGATTTTTGCATTAAATATTCATCTCGAAATAGAACCAGCATGTTCAACACATGACCAAAAGGCCTCGTTGAGACATATCTCGTTTTGGTTCTTCTCCGTTGGACATGTTCAAAAATGAAGTAAATTCTATTTTCCCTTGTAATGAAGGCAAAGAGAATGCCTTACATTCTATCATTTAATTACATCTACGAGATTAAAAAGTCGAGCAAATTTCTTTGGTTTAGATCTTGATGATATGTGACCAAATATCTCCCACCTTAAACTCTTAACAATCGATAGCTTTTTCATTGTTATATGTAAAACGAAGGTTTAGTGTATTTACTATAGAACAGATGGCTAGTTTTTGTTCATGAATTGATTCCATAATCTTCTTTATTATATCCAAAATTAGGGTTTACTACCTATAAAGGAGTTAGGTAAAGACTTCCTTTTAATGGAAGAACTGTCTTTTTCCTGCCAAAACTCTAAGGTAAACCCTAATTAGGGTTTGTAAATAAAATAAGCAGTTCTTCTTTCATCAACCACAATCATGTGGTTGTGCTAGTTTAATTCTCAATTAATTAACTTTGGACAAATACAACCAATTCAAATGCCTTCTAAAAATGTTTTAAAAACTTTTAAAATTAAAAATGAAAAGTTTAAGTGTCCCCCTCATTTTGAACACTATTAATTCGGTAAAATTAACTTTGGACGATATTTAATTAACTTTGGACAAATACAACCAACTCAAATGCCTTTTGAGCAATTTTTAAAAACTTTCAAAATTGAAAATGAAAAGTTTAGGTGTCCCCCTCTCGTTTTGAACACTATTAATTCTGTAAAATTAACTTTGGACAGATACAACCAATACAAATCCCATGAACTAATGCATAGGCAAGACTGATAATCTGATTTTACAAACGTGGTGTCCAAACACACTTGTGTAGCTGATTTTCCCTTAATTCATATGGATATCATGTTCTACACGATAACTCTACATGCCCTCACGATAACTCTGCTGAAATAGAGGAACAAAGCAGGTTAGGACTCACTTAGTAGCCTGCGCTTCACGTGGACACTAAGGAGCTTTTGAACCAAGCAACTTATACAATTCAATAAAATTAGGTTTGAATACGTTCAAATTCATGTTCATTTGATGAATTGGTCAATAGCTAGAATTGAGCCCAGGTGACTATTGCCGATTTGTAGTGGAAGTTAAAAAAATACGGAAATTGGTTGCTTTGTTTGGGGAAGGGTCAAACTGTCATAATTTCATCATCACTGTAGCAGGACAATACATCAAATCCCAGTTCTGATACGGAGAGAAAAAAACCTGGAATGACTAAATACTAAGGTATACAATATAATATAGAGAGTGATATATATATATATAAAAGGAAATCTGATCAGATTGATTTTTAAAGGTGTTTGATATTGCGCATTTAACTCGTTAGTATCTGTGCAAATTTAATTGATGAAAACCGACTGAAATTTCAATGTGTATTATTCAATTTGTAATTTTAAACATGGGGTAGATTCAAAGTTACAGAATTAATTCAAAATCACAATTTACAATTGTTAAATTTTACATCACAATTTCACAGAAATCCAAAAACATCCAACCAGATTTTGGGTCATAATCGCAATTTACCATTGCTACAATATACCATCGCAATTTTACAGAAAAATCCAACAAGATTTTGATCATATGAAGGAAAAACCGCCGAATATACGATGGCACCGTACTGATCCAGAAACAACAAAGACCAATAGTCTGTCGCAAAGTTAAAGGAACACATGGACGAGACATTGATTGAAATGCAAAGGACAGTGGGAAATTGAGCGATTTACAAAACACGATTTTTTTGGGACGACCGTTTTTACACAGCTTCCATGGGTTTCATACCTACAAGACGCCTTCGACGTAATTAAAAGAATAATTTTCTTTAAACAGCTTGTAATTAAGAAAATAATATGTTTTAACCATGTTTTAATAATTTTCTTTAAACAATTTGTAATTGAGAAAATAATATGTTTTAACCATGTTTTTTTATAGGTTAGATATTTATGATTTATCTTAAATTTTAAATTATATATATAGATATATTTTTTTTCTAAGAAAATCAGTTTACTTGGTATTCAATTAAATTAAAGGAAACTTTTCAATACATATAGTAGAAGGCTCGAAGTCATTACAACATACTCATTATGAGTTTATCATGTCATTTATGAGAATTGAACCCTAGTGAAAAGTTAACATTTAAATAAGATATTTTATTTAAAACCTAAAATTAATAAAATATTTTCTCTAAGCAAAGTGGGAAGTAGCCCAAAACCCAAAGGTATTTGGCAAAAG
Source organism: Picea sitchensis (assembly GCA_010110895.2). Classification (NCBI taxonomy): domain Eukaryota; kingdom Viridiplantae; phylum Streptophyta; class Pinopsida; order Pinales; family Pinaceae; genus Picea; species Picea sitchensis. Next base: position 26,104 of record SNQJ01S0155774.1, on the reverse strand, counting down.
TGAAACTTTTCAGCTTTACAAACCACCAACTAGTTATTTTAGGTAGTGTGATTTTTTAGACCAAAAGGTATTGGACAAAAGTGAAAGTCTTCCCTATTACAAACTAACTACTAGTTATTTTAGACTTGTTAGTTTTTTAATAGCAATAAGCCAATAATAAATGTCGTCACAACCAATTAACAACTAAAGTAAGATCAATTTTACTTCTTTTAAAATTACAATTTTTTTTTTTTTTAAGTAAGAGTTATATATTACCTGTCATGAACAAAAATTACAGTATCGACCTAAGATCGACCTGAGATCGAGTTTCTGGAGTGTTGAGTTACCTCAAAGGGAAACCAACTCAGACTCACAGATGGACTAGAAAAATAAGTGAAAATTAGACATATTTTCCTGAATCGCCCCGTGGGAAAACCGATTCGGCCTATCCATGCATTCCAACTATATATCAAAAAAGTTGATACGATGACCTAGGCAGCGCCTATCGACTAACAGACCAACAAAATAGACATTAGTAAACTCCAACAGCCTAAATAGAACCTTCCAGAAACAACTGACAATTGTCAAAAGAAAGCATGCATGCTGACACATGTACGTCTACCGAGTGTCATGGTGTCTGGTGGGCATGCATGTCCTCGGCTTCCTCTGTGTGTGCCATGCATGGTGTCTTGCTTGTCCTCGGTCATTTGTGCACCTTCAACCACGCCTTTTTCATCATTCCCCTAGAAGTCTGGAGCAAAAATCTCCACTGGAGATGCGAGGGCGTTGATGCCCGAGTCTGGAGGATGCAGGGAGCGGAGCAATGTCAAGAGCAGAGATTCAATTTGTTCTGCGCATCGGTCCAAGTGTTCCAGCCTAAACCGTAGGTCATCAACATCCTTACGGACTGCAATGACAAAGTGTTGGAGAATTGAGATTGAATCCCAGATTCCTGGGGACGAAACACAGTCCGGCTAGAGTCGAGCATGGTTATGGGACACCTCTAATTGGATTTCTTTCGAGTGCACATCAAAATCTTCCAGTGAAGGCACAGAGGATGGCGATAGGGGCGACGATGGGGGTGGTGAAGGATAGAAATATGATGGACTGGAGGGACGCACCAATACTGACTGTGAGGTCGAGGCCAGGTCGGGGAGCAGTCCAGGAGAGAAGCTAAGAGATTTCCCTTGGAGATCGAACCATTCGACACGACAATCCCATGGCGAGGAAAGAGGTGGAAGGCCAGTTTGGTCTAGTGAGGACTGAGTTGAAGATGGGGGTGAGGAGCTATGTGAAGGAGAGAAGGAGGGAGGGTGCCTATTGACCATGGCCACTTTGTTTTGGTACCAGTGGGCATAACTTGACTAACGAGAGGTAAAGGAAGAAAATCGAACAGGAAGAACCAGGTAAGCACTAGAGAGGGCGACTAAGAGCTGAAATTGCTGGAAGGGGAGGGCGATAGAAATAAACTAGGGGGAAGCGCGTCGCCATAAGAAGAACGAAGGAGAGTAAAGGTGCACAAGCACAAGAGGAGAAAACATTGTACCAACACCATGGCCATGACGGGAGGCCAGCTTTGAGCGCACTGGAGCATTTAGTTGAGAGTGCGATGAGGTAGATGTTTCCAGCAGTCATAAGGAGTTAATAAAGGCAGAAGGGAGTATCAGGTGTCATCATGTGCGTTGAAGCGAGGTCGCTGACACTGAGTTCCTAGCTGAACACGTGGAGCGCGCTAACACCCCATCTGTGGTTAAAATTACAAATATTACTTTAAATGAAAAATTATATTTTAATAAAACAATATATTGTTTTTTAGTAAATAGAATGTATTTTTATAGGGAAATATATTTAATTTTATCACATCTACATATTGTGTTTTAATAAATAGAATGTATTTTTTTGGAAACTATATTACTTTTAAAACTATAAATATTACTTTAAATAAAATAATTATATTTACAACTAAATATTTTAAAGTTTGGATTCTTCTTGATTAGGGTTTGAGCTGCATGCCTCCCTCTGTTGCTCCCTTCTGCCGCCCAGGCGGGGAAACCATGCTCCCAAACGATGGAGGGTCGCAAGGCACCTCCTACAGCCAGGTCGTGTCGCAGGAACCTCCAGATGGGGGCTTCCGTCGACTTGCCTTCGAACCATTGTCGGACCAACGTTCACAATTTTTCTTTGAGGGTGCAGCAAAAGGAAAAGAAATGGATATTGACACCTAACCGGTTCAAGAGAAAACAACAAATCCCTAGGAACCTTAGAAATGCATACCCCAGGCACCATTGGCACCAAAATATGTGATTAGCACACCCTGAATTGAAGAATAGAAGAAATATATGAGGGATTATGTGCTGGTGGGAAAATTCCTAGGCCTATGGCCCTTTGAACGTGAGCTCGTCAAATGGATTCATCATTGGTGGAACCCCAAATGGAATTATGATATTGAGCTAGGCTCCAAGGGATTCTTTACCATCATACTCCACAATCTAGAGGATCAGAATCACATATTTGATGGGGGACCTTACTTATTCAACTCATTCAACCTCTTTCTGCGCTTCTGGATAGAGAAGTTTACCCCAGAGGAAGAGGACTTTGCGCATGCCCCGATATGAATATGCCTATACTCCTTGCCACATGATGTTTGGTTAGTGGAGATTCTGGCGGGCATAGGCAAAACCATTGGGGTTTACGTCAAATCCTTAGAGGCAACCAAGCAAAGAAGGTACACCTCCTATGTTCACATCTATTTCTATCTCAATATATCCAATCCCCTCTCAGGGTCCATAAGCTTGGAATATCATGATGAGGACTGGTCTTAAACTATAGACTATGAGCACATACCATTTCGATACAGAAAATGCCACAAGCACAGACATTTGTTTAGAGATTGCCCCCCTGAGCACAACAAAGCCGATAACCCTAAAGAAAGCAAGCAAGATATTGTTTCACCCATGTAGTGGGTAGGCGACGCCACTCTGCAAGGAAATCGAAGAAAATGGAAAACAAGGAACCCCCTCCAACAACTCCTTCAATGTCCTCCATCAAATCCCAAAAGATATGGACAAGATGCAACTACCCCCTCAAGAAACCATAACCCACAACAATGCAAAAAACAATCCTTCAATTACCCCAGTCCTGGAGTAGATCCATCCCTATTCCCATTCCCATCCAAAATATGGAGAAGCATCCGACCCAGAAGAAGGAGATACAAAAATGGACCTAGATGAACACAACCTAGCTGGAATAGATCTGGAAAACTTAGAAAAAGCCTATCACAAGAAGGAATTGTATAACATCCCCCCAAATTAGCTTCACAAAGTTCATAAGGTTTTCCTCAACTCCTCACCAGGATCAACAACCAAATCCAGCACTAGCTTGGCCATCCAGCGCATCCAACATAGAGAGAAACACAAACCTCAAAAGGACAAGAAGAAAAAACGAAGGAAATCCACCCGGAAGCTCATACAGGAAATCAATCACTTCATGGTAAACTCAAGTCAGATACACCTCATCTCTCACAACTTTCCCCCTCTCACCTTTCCATCCTCATCATGAAGCTCATCTCTTGGAACATACATGGTCTCAACGGTCGTAGTAAGAAAAGGCTTCTATGAGATCAAATCATAACAGAGCAACCCAACATTCTTCTACTTCAAGAAACAAAATGTGTAGGGGAAGAAATGAATCAAATCCTCTCTAGATGCTGGAAATAGGGACAAATGATGACCATCGATGCCAAGGGAAAAACTGGCGGTTTGGCCATTCTACGGAACCCCAGTTCCATGCTCCTGGAGAATTTCTTCACAACCCAGTGGAAAATCTCAACAGAGTATCGACTCATTGTATCCAATAAGCCAAGATTCCTCACAAACATCTATGGCTTGACCACTCCGGGGGACAAGCTAACATTCGTACAACACCTGGAGCGACTAGCTAATCTCACTTGTGATTGTAGATGGATAACGGGTGGTGAATTCGACATGATCTTCCATATCGAAGAGAAAAGAGGCAGGATATGAAGATTAGAGGTGGAAAGTGGGCACTTTCAGGCTCCAATAGATAAGATTTGTTTCATTGATTTGGAAACCCAAAATTGGCTCTTTACTTGGTCAAACCAGTGTATAGGATCCCAACAGCTGGCGTGTCATCTAGATCGATTCTTGGTGTCAGAATCCCTCTTGATGGATGGCCTGTCATTGAACTCCATCATCTTGGATACCACTGGCTCCGACCACTGGCCTATACAACTCTCACTAGACATCTCTGGCTCCACCAGACTAAAGACCTTCATATTTGAGCATTTCTAGCTCACCCATCCAGAGTTCCAAGCCATGGCCCCGACCCTGATCTAGTGGCGAGAAGCCGCCATCCCACATGGCTCCAAAATGTACTATTTCCAACAAAGGTTAAAAAAAATTAAGCAACGCCTTAAGCTTTGGAATAAACAGAACTTCGGGAACATTTTTGAACCCCAAAGATATCTGAAAGATCAAATGAAGCTCCTCCAGACTCAAATCAGAAATCATGGCCTCATGGAGGAACTCAAAGAGCGGGAAAATATTCTCAAGCAACAGGTGGAGGAAAGGCGATCTCAAGAGGATGTTTTGTTGAGGCAAAAGTCCTGAATACAATGGATTCAAGAGGGAGAGAGAAATACCAAGTTCTTCCACTAGGCGACGATCCAACGAAGACACATCAATCACATCACACATTTAGTCACAGATCAAGGGCACATCCTCCAAACTCACAAAGATCTTGAGTAGGAACTAGTCTCTTTTTACCAAGACCTATTCTCTGAACCCCCTGGTGACAGATCTCCTACAATTGATAAGATCACTCATCACATTCCAAACATCATAACCCAGGAGAAGAATGACGCTCTGTCCAGACCTATCACGATTGAAGAAGTAGACCTAGCAATGCATGACACCCGCAAAGGTAAAGCTCTAGGCCCAGACGACTTCACGACGAGGTTCTTTCACTTCTACTGGCCCATGTTACAGGAGGAAGTTTGGGACATCATTCAGGCCTCTCGGATCTCTGGTCAGGTTCTCCCAACTCCTAATGCCACTTTCCTAGCTCTCATCCCCAAGGAAGAACAAGTCACTCATCCTAAGCAATTTAGACCTATTGCATTATGCAATGTCATTTACAAGTTGCTAACAAAAGGGATTGCCCGACACCTTAAACCCCTCCTTCCTTTCATTATCTCTACTGAGAAATCAGGATACGTCTAAGGAAGGAAAATTATCGACAACATCATCCTCACCCATGAAGTCATACACTCTCTCTAGACCACAGGCACTCCAAGTATGTTATTAAAGTTAGATTTATCCAAAGATTTTGATAAAGTAAGTTGGGCTTATATGAAGTCTTTCCTGCTTGCCTTTGGCTTCACTATGGACTGGGTTGACTGGATTCTAAATCTCACCTCCTCCTCTTTATTCTCTATTTTGATCAATTATGTTCCTTCCCACCCCTTCTCACCTTCTCATGGAATACGGCAAGGGGACCCCTTGTCCCCCTTCCTTTTCATCATCATGGAAAAAGGCATTAGTCATCTTATCAAATCTTCCATTGCTAATAATTCTCTAGTTGGTCTACCCCTTCACGACATAGACCCCCCCATCTCCCACAACCAGTTTGTTGATGATACCTTAATGTTGGGCTCCCCCACTATCCGTGAAGCCCTTCGTATCCTTAATATCCTTCAAACTTTTTGTGCAACCTCACGAATGGACATAAACCAAGAAAAATCCCAGCTCTTCTTTTTTAACACCCCGATCCTTGTTCAGCTTCACATCACCAACATCTTGGGCTTCAAACGTAGCTCCCTTCCTTCCAAATACCTTGGCATTCCCCTTATCAACAAAGCCCTTCACAATAGCTCCTGGGAGGGGCTCCTTTCCTCCATGCAGAAAAGGCTCTCATCCTGGACCTTTTTCTCGCTAAACCTGCCTACTCACCTCATCCTCCTCAATTATGTTCTTCAAACCCTTTCCATATATTCCTTCTCGGATTTGGTGGCCCTGAGCTTCATTCTAACCACCATCAAAATCCTTCAAAGAAAGTTTTCTTTGGAAAGGAGAAAAAATGAGTAGAAAATAGCTCTGATCAGTTGGGAAAAGATCTACAAGCCGAAATCAAATGGAGGTCTAGGCTTACGGGACCTAGCCATTCTCAATAAAGTTCTCAATGATAAAATTTGGTGGATATGGTTAAAGCAACCCCAAGACCTTTGGGCCCGACTCTAGAGGAAAAAATATGTTCCCAACATTGCAGAAAAGCAGCTCATCTGATGGAATGACAACACTCCGGGCTCCTTGATCTGGAACACAACAAAACAAAGCCACTCCCTAATTGCAGATCATACCTTCTGGGAAATTCAGAATGGGCGGATAGCTTCCTTTTGACATGACTCTTGGAAATAATGGCCCTGTCTAGAGCATAATTCCATTGCAGACACTCTTATTTCCCCTACCACTCAAGCAGGCTTAACCACAATTGCGGATTACTGGAAAGAAGACCCCCCAGGGGCCACGTGGCATCATTGGAAGCCCACCTATACTGAGCTCCATATTACATCTAACATGGATCTCGAACCTTTGCACAAGCTAACCTTCTTCCGAAAATTCAAATTCTTCAAGCTGAGGACATACTAAGATGGGGGCACTCCTTGTGGGTTACCTTCACAATCAAAGAAGCTTACAACATAAAGACAACCCCCCACCCTCTCCCCAAAGAGAAAGTTTGGGCAAAAATCTAAGCGTCCAAGCACTAGCCAAAGATAAGCACCTTCCTCTAGCTCGTCGTGCATAAAAGTATCCTCACTTGGGACAATCTCACAAAAAGAGGCTTTGTCGGGCCATCTGTTTTCCCTCTTTGTTGGTAGGATTTCGAATCTCAAATTCACCTACTCAATCTTTACCCCTTTAGTACTCAAATTTGGGACCATTGCACCTTAATCATGCACCCCACAGATCGTAATCATGAAGGTCTCAAGGAAAATTTAGAAGGATAGAGAGACTCATCTTTTCATTCTCCTATCCTCAACCGCATTTGGCACCTTCTTACAGGCTTCATCCTCTGGAAGATATGGAAAGAACGCAACAGGATAATCTTCCATTCGTCCCAACTTGATTGGAAGAAATTACGGAAACTCATCCATGGCAACATTGTTGAAACCATCCACTTGCAGCCTTGGACAATTGGATCATCAACTTCCACCCTCATTCTTCTAGGAAACCTCAAAGATCAAAAGCCAAAGGTAGCCCCTCACATTGGTCCTCACCATCTCCAGGGTTTTTCAACTTAAATTTTGATGGAGCCTCCAAAGGAAATCTGAGCCCTGCAGGATTTTGAGTTGTTCTTCACAACAATCATGGAAACATAGTGCTTATCACTGCCGGCAACATTGGTCACAACCCAAACAACGCAACTGATCTATGGGGACTCATGAAAGGATTACATCTTGCTCAAGAATATGGTTACCACAAGCTGATCGTAGAAGGGGACTCTCAAATTATTCTTAGCCTTTTTTCAAAAATACTAAACGGGGCAGATCCAGACAAAATTTCCCCTTGTTGGCGACTTACCTCAAGATTAAGTGCCATTGCATCTCTCACTAGGCCTCACTTGGCACTCATTCCATTGCATGTGTAGAGGAAATCCAACCAGATAGTTGACCACTTAGCCAATAATGGAGTGGTTCTCAAAGGACCATACATCATCTTCACGTCCCCTACTCATACTGGTCATCCTTTACTCCAGGATTTCATCGCCAGGGCTCTCAGCTCGGACAACCCCTCGGATGGGGTGTTAGTTTGATCCATGAGGCCCATGGAGAAGATGACATTTTCCACCTCTCCATAGACCATGTGGCAGGCACATGCCGTCTCCACTCAACATTTATTACACTTTGATGAACTCTACAATTCCTCATTGCTCCACGATCCTCACTAACTGCTCCAGTATGCCCATCGCTGGCTTCTCGACCTGGAGATGGAGGAAGTAGGCCAACCAACCCTTCAGCACGCGTGTGCATTCACTCCTCAGTCTCCTTCTTATGTTGATGCTCCACTCCATTTTATGCAAACCTTTCTCTTTACTGTATGTAGCTCCTGCACTGGGTCAGTGTCTTTGGTTCCCTTCTTTGTTTCCTTGCTCTCACCTCCACCATACCTCCACACACGCCTGGCCATGCCTCGACTCCGAGGAAAGCCAAAGAGAGGCCCTCTCTGGTACCAAAACAAAGAGGCTATGGCTAGCCAACGTCGACCCATCCTCGTCCCACCTCCTAGCCCCTCGCCCACATTTTCTACTCACTCCTCCCCAACTCAATCTGGTCTTTCGCCTCTGTCATCATCGTGGGCCTCCAGGGTGGAGTGGTTTGATCTTCAGGGAAACTCATTAGGCTTTTCTCCTGGCCCCCTCTAGGACATTGCATCATCTTCTCATCCAACCCTAACACAACCAGAGTTCCCCCTACCCTTCGCTTTGTCACCTTCTTTCCCCCTCACTCCCTCGCCACCACCCTCCTTCCTCAAGCCTTCTCTCGAGGATCTCAACACTCAATTGGAAGAGGTCCCTAAACAAGTGGAAGAGACGTCATTCCAACCTCATCTCTGCTCGAACTGTGCTTCGTGTTCGTACGCTTCGTATTCAAGGTTTTGAGAATCGGTCTCGATTCTCCAGTATTCCATTTTTTCAGTTCGCAAAGACATTGACGACCTCCGCTTTCGCTTGGAGCACCTCAACCAACACACAAAGCAAATTGAATCTCTACTTGTATTCATCCTCCGGCCCCTGCACTCACCATACTTGGGCGCCACTGCACCAGCCTCTTAAGGAGAATTACTTGCTCCAGCTCAACAGGTGGCTATTGAATGCAACATGGCTATCAAACGAGATGTGGGAAAGCGAGTCGGGGGAGCTGAGGACAACAACGAGAGTCATGCACCATGATAGTCGGCAGGCTTACAGGTGTCTGATTGCATGTCTTTTTTTCAAAATTATAAACGTTTATTGCATGTTAGAGTCCAACACACTCAATTTTTGTGTCCAATAGGTAGTAGACTCTTAGCATTTTTTTGTTGATAGTCTGCATACATAGGTCGGTCAAATCGGTTTCCCCACGAGGCGATTTAGACAATGATGTATAATTTTCAATAGCATACAAGGACAAGAGTCGTACTGAATTGGTTTCCCTTCAGAAAAATTCAACAAATTCATATCTATTATATCACAGACAATATTGTAATTTTTCTCCATGAAAGGTAATACATAAATTCTTACCTAAATAATAATAATAATAATTATATTTTAATAAATTAATATATAGTTTTTTAATAAATAGAATGTATTTTTTTATTGCTTTTTAATAAATATAATGTATTTTTATGGGAAAATATATTACGATTTTTATGGCATCTTTAATAAATAGAATTAAAAATAAAAATATTACTTTAAATAAAAAATTATATTTTAATAAAACAATATATTGTTTTTTAATAAATAGAATATATTTTTTTGGAAAACTATATTACTTTTAAAACTATAGATATTAATTTAAATAAAATAATTATATTTTAATAAAATAATATATTGTTTTTTAATAAATAGAATGCATTTTTTTGGAAAATATATTTCTACATATATCTTTTTAATAAATAGAATGTATTTTTTTGAAACTATATTATTTTTTTAATGTTTTTTAATAAATAGAATGTATTTTTATAGGAAAATATCTTACGGTCTTTTTTCAATAAATAGAATGTATTTTTTATAGGAAAGTATATTACTTTTTATGGCATCTACACTGGTGTATAATTTTAAAAAGATATTATATTGATTATTGAAAGTGTTTTGTTAAGTGTATGATGCGATGTTTAGATTATTAAATTTTAAATTTATTAAATGTTTAAAAATTTGAAATATAAATGTTTAGATATTTATGGTTAGTACAATTACATTATTAAAGGTGGTTGATATATGTAGATCGATTTTATTTTTTACTTTCTTAAATTAATGGTGTTCATCAATATATATCAATCACTTCTAATAATGTGATTTTACTAGTTAAGTGTCTTTTAATAATGTGGTTGTACTAGAGAATATTAGTAGATTTGTGAACTAAATATCAATATAATTAAATATTAAAATATCTATGATATTTTACTATGATTGATAAGGTGTGACTATGGTTGACCATGGTTGATTATGGCTAAGCATGTATGGTTATGTTTGACCATGATTCACTTTGGTTAGCCATGGTTAATAATGTTTGAATATAATTGAATTAAATCAATCATGGATTACCATGGTTGAATTTGGTTGACCATGGTTGACTTTAATTTACTATGTTGAACTATTATTCGCCATGGTTGACCATGTTTGATTTTGGTCGACTTTGCATGAATATGTTTTGCTTTTGTTGAATATGGTTGATTATGGTTGATTCGATTGATCATGGTTGACTACAATTAACCACGGTGGATTATGTTTGATTTTGGTTGATGATGATCAACTGTAGTTGATATTCGATTGATCATGGATGACGATGTTTGAATGTTATTGACCATGGCTCACGATGCTTGACCATGCTTGATTATGGTCAATTTTGATTGAATATGGCTAAGAATGCTTGACCAAGGTTGACTATGGTTAACCTTGGTTGACCATTTTTCAACATGGTCAACCATGGTTCACCACATTATTGAAGGTGGTTGACATATTGATATATGATGGTTCACCATAGTCAACCATGGTACACCATGTTTGACCATTGTTGACTATGGTTCACCATGTTTGACCATTGTGACTATGGTTCACCATGTTTGACCATGGGTAATTTTGATTAATGGTTCACCATAGTCAACCATGGATCTAAGATGGATCCATGTTTGCATTGCCATTAATGTGTCATGAGAGAAAATCATTAGCTTGCACCCACCCCAAAGTCTTCATTTAGAATGGTTGTTTATAAGCCTAATACTTTTGCAATTTTTCTATGTAGACGTGTCTTTAGTCATGTATGAACCAAATGGTAAGACTTATGCAACTTCTTGACTCCATCACCAAGAACTTATTTAACCATGATGAATTATTGGTCTTTTATATTTCTTCCTCTTTTGACGTTACCTTTCTTAGCCTTCTTATTTTGTTATTTTTCCATGAAAATGTGTCTTTACCCATGTCTAAACTAAACTGTAAGACGATATGAAACTTTTTTACTTGTTGATTCCATCGCCAAGATCTTCTCCAACCATAATGAATTATTGGCTTTTTATCCTTCATATTCTTTTGTCATTTATCTAAATGATGATTTATCTTCCCAAATGAAGATCAAGGTGCATACTAAAACACTAATTCTCCATGTGACCAACTCATTGACAATGTTGACACTTAAAATTATGATGTTGAACTAAAACAAGTGAAGTGGAATATCCTTGAAGGAATCCTACACTGTAGAATCATATTAGTCTAGAATAGTTAGGAATATGAAAGGTAACTTCCTTATCATATCCAAGTCCTATTCTATGTTTTTTTGGGAGATTTATTCCCAAGGTCCGATGATAGACTTGGATAGATAATTTTGTACTTGATGTTCTTATATGTATTCATGATAGTTTCTTTAAAAGAAAATTCAATTTTACTTTAACTAATTTGCTACTTTTGGTATCACTCATTGCTTCTTCTTGTGACTCATATTCAATAAGATGTAACTTCATCAATTCAATGTATGATTCCTTCTCATGACCAACTAAGGAATGATCAATCATATCATTTGATGTATATGTATAAATCATTAGGGAATTTGTATTAAGAATAACCTCAACCATTTTCATTAGGTCAATTGTATCACAAGTTGCATCAACCATGTTTTGAATTTTTTGCTCCTTTTGAGTTAATTTTAGTTGAAGTGCTTCAATCAATTTATCCTTAAGATCAATTTGTTTGTGAATATTAAGAACCAAATTATCCAAATAATCTAAGGAATCTTGTAATTATTTGATTTCTTGATTAACATTTTGCAAAGACTTCCCCCCTTTACCCATTTTATATTTTTCACCTCCAAAAACCATGGGGTGTCAATTACTATCCATAATGCACCCTAAAGTGATATTTTACAATGAGTTGGCTTTGATTAAAAAAATGAACTCCTTGTTCAATTTAAGGAAAGTCTTTATGATAATTTGCACAATTGATTTTTTTTGTTTTTGTTTTAACTTTGATTCAAATGGATTTAAATTTTTCCACTTTGTGTCAAATGTTTTAAATGACACATAACATTTTACCAATTTATAAAAATGGTAAGTTTGAGAAAAATTCAAAACACTTAATCGTTACAATCACAATTACACTTCATGAGTGTATAACCATTGTGTGCTTATTTTATTTGCCAAATTAAATATGTGACAAACACTAACCATAAAATATCTACCATCAAGCATCCAAAACACATACATAAAGATACAATAATCATTGGTCCCCCTTATTCTAATTTTGAGATAATCAATACACATCTACCATCAAAAACTGTTTTTTTTCTTTTAGGGAAAGGCATGTAAATCCCTTTTACAAAATTCGTTTGACCTTTTGCAATTCTTAAAGTATCATATTAGCAACGATAACAACTTTTTCTACTTTCATCTTTTCAAACTTTTCAATCTTTTCAATGTTTAGAAAGATCATAGAGTCTTCTTTTACAAAATAAAATTTCCAAATTTCCGATCTCTCTTCCGTTTTGATCAATAAAGCATTTTGTAACTCACATTAACTCCTCTGCCCATTACATATGAGTGCGTTATGTATATATATGCATGGCCATGCTAATTAACTCCTCTTCCCATTACATATGAGCAATTTTTAATATTAAGGTGCGTTATGTATACATGAATGGCCATGCTAATAGATTTTGAGAAAAATAATAGCAATTGAATACTTCAAAAGAGTTTTTGTTTTTAATATATATCTATCTCCCATGTATCCCTTTCATTAAAATATTGTTTGTCTCCTAACAATATCACTCACTTTTCTAGGGTACTAGAGTGCTAAATATAGATTTGAATGCAAAGAATAAAATTTTCTTCAATGTCCTTGTGCAATATACATAAGGCACCCAATCTGATTTTGACCTACTCGTTAATCTAGTGTGAAAAAATCACCATTTTAAAGCACTTCAAAATTTCATCACTCAATGTATGTTGTTTTAGGATTTTAAGTTTGTTGAGGTCAATGCCACACGTGATTATAGAGTACATGTTGTTCTTAGCTTTGTTCGAGTAGGAGCACCAAATCCACTTACGGCAGTAGATTCAACCATGGATTGCATGTGATTGTTCTTCACAATCAACATCAATGGATTGTTCTTCACAATTAGCAAGGGAAGAGCAATGGTGGCGCAAATGTAACTTAACTTAAGCTAGTTCGTCTGGAATCCCCATCTTGACATAAGAACACGTTCACTAGCTTGGTTATGTCTACAATTTGTTATAAGTTGTTAGTTCTTGTTGTCCTTTGGTAGTCCAAGAACAATGGTTACATATTATCTTTGTGTGTTTGTGTATGTGAAAAAAGGTCAAGTTGTATGATTGATTGTTGGATACATTGAGTATCGACACTACTTTCCTATATATAACTGTCAAAATATATAGTTCGATGTATTTTCAGAGATGGAAGTATGTCAATAGGATGATTCAACATCGAGACTATTTTCCAGGGTAGTCAAGAATCATCTGAACTACAAATGCATCATTGATGGTCAGAAGCAATTGTATCTTAAATGGATCAAGTGGTAGCTCGAAGTTGATGGTTGAGAAAGAGTGCAATCTATGAGATTTCAGAGTGGATAGAAATGTCGATGAAGACCAGTCCAGATAGAGATCAAAGTTCCAAAAATATTGTTATGTAATCTCAGTATTGTTATTTGTAATGTAAGCATTAAGGGAGGGTGTTAGAATTAATACTTACATACTTATTTTAGAGTTAGTTTGGGTTTGTGAGATCTTCTCCAACTATCAGACGCTATTTATGTGTTTGTGGTTGAGAGATTTCCTCATGAGTTTGTTATGCTCTTGATGATAACATCTTGTATAAATATGTGATTGATTCAATAATAAAATATAGATTTGAGTGTGCAATCTGGTTTTATAATTGATTCTAACGCCACTGCCTTTTACAATGATTGTAGACTATCTTTCGAACATTTGCATATCTTACATCATAGAAAATTTCAACAAAACGCCACAATTAGTAAACATAATAAACAATGTAATGAAGGTAGAAATTGAAACTGTTTGTAGCCACCGCAATATGTAGAAAAAAAATATTGGCTGACAACTCCTCCACCACATTTTGTTTCAATAGCAACTAGCAAACAGGTTCTCATAACAATTTGTATTCTTTTCCCCATAACAGAATGGGCAATAAAAATTGAAAAATCAATAATTAATGAAATGTTTACCAAGTAGATCTCTGTATTATGTCAATCTCTTGAGAGAGTTCTCTAGATCAAACTTGTAGTATGTCCATCCATTTTATCTACATCACTAGATATATAACAGGTAGATTAAAAATAGAACAAATCAATGCAAAATATATTATAATCTATTCGCAATACAAATCAAGATAACAATGATCTTTTTTTTACCATTGTGTGCTCAATTGAATGTAGATATGCAATTTTGTCAGTGTAGACAACATTGTTATTCTCTCATGGATCACTACCAAAAAGTAGTTTCACCATCTCACCTTCAATGGCTCACTAACATGGAACTATCGGGCCCTTAAAGTTAAAGCATCTATGATACCAAAGTAAGAAATAGAACCCAATACAAGAACTTGGTGGAAACGAATTTAAGCCATATTCAACACATGTTTCCATCCATTGATATCAATGTATAGTACATGGACATAACCATATCTAGATCTACATCTCACTGACAACTCATCGATGGAAAATGACAACATTGATTAGTAGACAAGGATGACAACTCATAAAAGAAGTAATCTCAAACTTTGTGATTTTCTAGGGACTCGTGCTCTAACAATGGTTTGAGGCTCACGTAGGTAAGGAATAAATTGATACATGTTCATGGAGATAACAAATGAAGGGAAGTATTTCTATGTTATACTTTCATCTTAACAAATTACACTCTGGATTTTCATTAAAAAGATTTCAGGGTCAGCTAGAGCAAGGAGCATTCCTATGAACTCCCATTTCCATAGAGCTCAAGATTGCGATCTTTCCTCAACTTGAATACTCAAGTGTACAAGATTTAACCTATCGTATGTGTTTATAATGGAAAATAATAACAAAGTGAATAGAAATCAACTGATGGGAAGTATAGTAGCTCAATTACAAAGAATGTATCTCTTTTACTATTTGGGAAGCTTGTTCACATAGAACAATCTCCTAAATTTGAATAACAATTCAAGAATAAAGAGTGAGCACTTTAGATGTCCTAGATCTTCATGCGGTGAATGACTCTAGTTCACTTAAGCTTATAAGCAACAACACAACATATGGAAATCCAAAAGTTGTAGAGAGTACAAAAGACAATGACCAATAGATGAGATATATCAAAATGCTTTGAACAAGGTATTCCACATTTCCTAGATAACCTATTCCATATTGTTTTCCTCAACTTAGTATAATGAAAACTAATTACAAAATGAATGACTCCAACTCACCTAAGCTTACAAGCAACAACACAACATATGGAAATCCAAAAGTTGTAGAGAGAATACAAAGTACAATGACCAATACGTCACATATATCAAAATGGTTAGAGGCTTAACAATGGTAGAAGCACTATGAACAACCCATACTCATACTATGTTTAAATCTCACTTTACCATATACCGTGGTCCGTCTGTCGTTTTTCTTTTAATCTTAATTTTTTTTATTTTTAAAATTAAAATATTAATTGTTTTTCTCCATAATAATGACAAAATTAAAATTAACCAAGATTTTTTTTTAATTACCATTAAAAAGTACAATTAGAAAAAATTGAGTTTTTTCACCAATCAAAATAATTTAAAAATGCTGACACGAGTCTCGTGGGTGAATAATAATGAAAATTATTTTGATTTCTTTCGTGATATTGACATAATATCCTTATTTTCAATATCCTTTATAAAAACAATCCATTATATTAAGTAAAAATCAATATAAAAATTGCATTCTCTCTAGCTAGCTAAGAAATGCATTATAATAAGTAAAAATCAATATAAAAATTGCATTCTCTCTAGCTATGATTAGCTAGCTAGTCATTATGAACATTCCATAGCACGGCACATGACGATATGCTCTATATAGACAATGCATTATATTAAATAATAATCATATAGAAAATGCATCTCTTCTAGTCATTATGAACTTTCCTATGGGGCGACATGATCATGGACACTAACGCTATGGCCGTAAGTTCTATAATGTCACACGAATTTTACCTTTTAACTTTGGTTTTTTTTTGTGTTAGATTGTTAACAACAAGGTTGTACGGGTTTGCTCTCCCTTTACGCGTTGTCATTTCTTCATTAAGAAAGAAAATGAAAAGAAAAAGTAAGGTTCGGTGCGATTTTCTTGGGGTAACATCATGGATTTTGTTTGCCCAGATGCTAAAATAAGTGAATTATTATATGTGATTAGAGACTTGGATGACATTAAAGATTTAGAAAATCATTGCATACAAAACTTATTCTATGTACTTTTATTATTCAATCAATTATGTATTTTTTATTATTCAATCAATTACATATTTATATATATATATGAAGTTTTTTCTCAATTATATAATATTCACAATGGAATATTTCAACTATACAATAAATTCAATTTCAATTTATATATGAAGTTTTTTTAATTATAAAACAAATTTAAGATGAAATATCTCAACAATAAACATAAATTAAGATTTAATAGTTGAATTTTTTTTCTTACAATCATTTAAATCTAACAAATTCTTTAATAATAAAATCTCATATTAAACACAAGACAAGTAGAAATTAATTACTTAAAGAAAAAACTCATGTATATTTTATAAAGAACTCTAAAGCAAAAATATTGATGAAGTAGATAATCGGTTTGAAGCAATAGATTATCACTTTGCATGCTCTCTCCATCTATTCTACCAATTTTCTTGTATTATAGGAAGTTGTTTGAGCAGTGGATGCCATGAGGGAGCAAGTATGATTAATGCATACAATTTAGAGCATCCTTGGTTGTTGATTCTGTTGGGTAGCTCAAGAAAAATATAGCAGAAAACAAAGTATAAACGAGCAAATCAAAAACAATAAAGTCACAATTGACACAGTTATTTATGTGGAAACTTAATGAGGCAAAAAGTCATGGGTAATGATAATCAGTGTTCTTATTATTCAAGGGAGAATTACAATAGCCAATCCAAGCATACAACCATCCTCTCCTCTCATACACACAACACTTAAGTATTGCATCTTGCTCTCACACACTCACTACACATTGCACTCACACCCTCTTTCAGTATGCTATTATGTATGCTCTTATATATAACATCTATCACCCAGTTACCCAGACTGATCATGAATAGATCACATAATTATACACATGAAGAAATTTGTTTACATATTTCCAACAGATTCGCACCCGGATCCGACGACCGATATTGCTACTGTTTTTTGGGGATTAGGGAGACGTCGATCGCTTTCCTATCCGCAGAACGTTGGGCCAATGGATCCTCCTCAATTGGACGTGATGGCAGGGAACGATATTTGACGTGACGGGAGGGACCGATATTTGTTTGGAAGACCTCAGCGGTTCATCACTCAGTCCTCCCTCCGACTGCGACCATTCGTCCAAGGTTTAATGCGCCGTAAGTAGGGTCCCTCTAAGATAAAATTGGAAGAATTAATTCACACAACACAAAACGTTTTCATT
>SNQJ01S0155773.1:12670-35066 GCA_010110895.2 Picea sitchensis | reverse complement strand
GGGAGTGCTAGTAGGCTGTGGCAGGGCTACTATCCACACCTCTCCCTCAACATCTCTAGTAGTTGTGCGTGACCCCTTTACTCCATATGTGAGTCTGGTCGGCAAGCTATCATGAGCCTGCATCATCAACAAATCATGTCAGAATATATATCCATGTCATAGCATATAATCAGATGCACTAATATCACAGTAAAAACAATCAAACCCCAATGGTATCACTCCCCGACTCGATCCAGAGTCCAAGGGGTTCCATCGATGCCTCGGCATCCTGTAGGTCTGTAATCCTGCACACTCTGTAAAACCGAGTCAATATCACCTGTCTATGTCAATGTAGTAAAACATGTCATCTACCCATAATGCATCATAATCAAAGTCAAAGGTTTTAATAGCATAATAATCTGGATCACTTGCGAGAAAGTGTCCTCAAAGAATAAGTTCGCTTAGTGCACCAGAGTGGGATGTTACATACACCCCCTCTTGGTCTAAACTTTGTCCTGAAGTTTCACAGTATAAATGCTGAAATAAAGTGTATCATAGTATCATATATGTATCTATCAAACAAAAATGGAAACTGCTAGCGCATACCATATGCATCTTCCGAGGTCGCCGAGTGCGGACTATAATTGTCCCACTTGACCTTGACCTTCTCTATCGTTTGACGTCGTAGCTATCGAATGCAATGATCTAAGATGTGGTTCGACTCAGCCATGAGTGCACCCTCATCCGACACTCGCAAGGTGCTCAAGTCAAATCATGTGAAGGATCAATAAGCATATGCCTCAAGAATCAGGCAAGGCTAGTCATCAGGCCACATGCCTCTCTTTTCCGAAAATATCATAGGATCCCACGAACCTAGGATATAGTTTAGCCCCCATTTTTCTAAACTATATCAAACTCTTATGCGGTTTCAGCCACAAAAAGACTCGATCACCACAACGTAATTATGGTCGACACGTCACGCATCATCGTAACTCTTATGTTGATCTTGCGCTTCCTTGATCCTTTGTCTTAAAGTTTTCATTTAATCTTCCAATTCTTGGATCGCTTCCGGTCCCACCTGGACCCTATCTGCAAGTCAATCCCAAATCCAAGGCACCTGACACAGTCACCCGAAAAGAATCTTGAAAGGTACCATCTTAATGGCGCTTTGGTAACTATTGTTATAAGTGAATTCCACTAGTGGCAAGAATTATTCCCAACACTTTGGTTGGTCCATCACGTACATGTGCAACATGTCCTCCAAGGTCTGGTTTGTTCGTTCAGTCTTCCCGTCAGTCTCCAGGTGATACGTAGTACTAAAGTTAAGTTGGGTTCCCAAGGCCTATTGGAAACTCATCAAAATCGTCTAGTAAACACCGATCCTCGATCATATATAATACTCCTAAGCACGCCATGCAGCCTCACAATCTCACTGATGAAAACTCTAGCTATGTCAAGTGCCTGATACGTCAGACACACATGAATAAAGTGAGCACTCTTCGTTAGAGTGTCTACTACTACGAAAATCAAGTCATGTCTCCTTGTCGTCAATGGAAATCCAACAATAAAATCCATTGAAACAACCTCCCATTTTGATTCCGAAATAGAGTGTGGTTGTAGTAATCGTGCGGTTGAAGTAATCCTACTGGGTGTCTATGTTCAGCCTTTACCTACTGACATTCTAGACATCTAGCCACATAGTTGACTATGTCTGCCTTCATTCCCTTCCAGGAGAGTAAGGGTTTAATGTCTTCCCTCTTCTTCATGACTCCCAGGTGAGCCATGTAAACTTCTCTATGAGCCTCGCTCAGGATCAACATTTTCAACTCGTCGCTCTATGGTACGTAGATCCGATTTTTAAACCTCAATAATCCATCGCTATCAAACAAAAATCCTTCAAATCATGGTACCATTGTTGTGGTTTGTCCTATAGAACCCTCGACCTCTTTGTACTAGTCATATTCACGCTATAAAGTTAGAATCTTTTCACGCAGTTTCGTTTGAAGTGGCAGCACCGAAAAGATGCATGGTCTTCGACTCAATGCATCCGCCACTCGGTTCACTGTTACTTTTATGTAGGTAATGTCAACATCGTACTTGCTAAGTAATTTTTACCAACATCGTTGTCACATGTTCAGGTCTCTCTGCGTAAAAATGTGTTGTAGTCCACAATGGTCAATCTTTAGTTCAATTTTTTGTCCAACAAGGTAGTGTCTCCAAACCTTCAAGGCATATACAATGGCTAAAAACTCCAAACCATGTGTCGCATAGTTCTCATAATGCCTTCTCAGTTTCCTCAAAAGGTAAGCAGTCACGCGTCCGTCTTGCATCAAGACCCCGCCTGAGCCTTCCTAGGATGCGTCAGTGCATACCAAGAAGCCCGTGTCCAAGTCAGGGACCTTTAGTATCGGTTTTGTTGTCAATAATTCCTTGAGCCTACAAAATGCTTACGCACATTTCTCGGTCCAAACAACTTCTTGTTCTTCTTCTGCAACTCTGTGATCGGATTTGCTATCTTCAAAAACCCCTCGACGAATCGTCGATAGTATCCTGCTAAAACCATGAAGCTACGCACCTCCGGGACATTCTTTGGCATAGGCCATTGCATAATAGCCTCGACATTTGCTAGATCCATGGCGATGCCTTCGCCCGAGATGACAGGCCCTAAGTAGAGAATCTTCGATTGATAAAAAGAGCATTTGGACAACTTCCCATACAATTTGTACTCTCGCAGACACTGTAGTACCAAGTGCAATTGCTCGTCATGCTCCTCCGTCATCCGAGAGTAAATCAAAATATCATCAATGAATACTTGGATGAATTTGTCCAAGTATTTGCGGAACACCTCATTCATCAAACTCATAAATACCCCTGGGGCATTTTTCAGTCCAAATGGTAAAACAATAACTCATAATGTCCAAACCTCTTCTTAAAGGAAGTATTAGGGACGTCATCCTCCTTGATCCGTAACTGGTGATACCCTGATCATAAATTGATCTTGGAGAACACCGTTGCACCCTTCATTTGATCGAACAGATAATCAATTCTCGACAACGGATACTGATTCTTGATCGTGGCCTTGTTCAGTTGATGGTAGTCAATGCAGAGCCTCCACGACCCATCCTTCTTTCGTATGAAAATGACAAGTGCAACCCAAGGTGACACACCAGGATGTATCAGTCCCCGGTCCAACAACTCCTTTAGTTGCATTTTCAACTCTTGTAACTTCGAGGTCGACATCTGATAAGGCATTCTCGCTATCGGTTTAGTCCCTGGTTTTAGGTATATGTTAAACTCCAATTCCCTCTCTGAAAACATCCCAGGTAACTCATCCGAGAAGGTGTCAATAAACTCTCTTACCACCGGAAGCAATTCTAGACCTTCCGCTTCTCATTTTTCTTTTAACGCAAGGATCGCATAAATCTTTCACCCCTTGTGCATGCTCTTCCAAAGTTGTAAGGAGAGATGAACCTCAGGAAAACTCCAGAGTTTCAGCCTACAATCACATGTCTTTATCCCTTGTCATCGACCAAGCTCAACCATTTTGTCTTACAGTTGAGTATCGCCTCATGTGATTCCAACCAATCCATATCAATCACGACTCATAATGTCCTAAGATCATGGCGCACAGGTTTAACCTTGTGACAAACTCTCCCAGGTTAAGGATACATCCTGTAACCTTTCCTCCAACATTTTGTTTGGCTCCTGAAGCCATCTCCATGAAGCTAAACTCATCCTATTCGACTTCCTTTACCTTAATCCTTTTTAGCGCTACACCAAAAATGAAACTCTTAGTAGCACCGAGATCAATCAAATACTAAGCATCTAGTCAACGACGGTACCTGTCGTCTCGAGCATAGTCAATCGATGATCTTCCAGGTGATTATGCACCACTGTATGACTCTGATGGGCCTTGCCCATATCACCCACGGTAGTGGGTCTTGCCGATCTGGACACTCCAGTCCTCTCCATCGAGCAGTCGCACTGGTAGTGTGGCTCCCCACATGTCCAACACCCCTTCTTCAGTCTAGTACTCTTGTTACCTGAATTCATAGATGAATTCTGATAATAAGGCCCAACTCGAACTTCTTGACCTTAAGGTTCTAGGGAACTTAGTACAGAGCATATCAAGCAGCTCCAAAACGGGCCTCGTACTCGGGCACCATGTGGCTTACCTCGTCGCAAGGTGTCGAACTCGTTGAGGTGATGCTCAATGGATTTATTAAAAATATACCTCTCCTGGAACCATCCCTCGAACAGTTCCCATGACATGTCGCCGATGACCAGGTTCAAAAGGGGCAAGAGTGTCTTCCGCCATAAAAGAGTGCTCCCCTTCATTCGGAATACCACCATGTGGACCTTCATGCTGGACGTCGTAAACGCGTAGTGTGAAGCACACGCCTTGCTCTACAACTATGATTTGACGACACCACCATCCGTGATACTTATGGACGCTAGAAATCATCTCTCTCGAGATCTCGGAGGATGCTAACGGTACTAGCTAATGCGTGTTGTGGACCCTCAGGGATACCCTCTAATGTGATCTCCATGAGGAGATGTTAATGTTTTTACGTAACACATGGGTTAATACTCATGGGTTTACTATAGTGGAAAGCTTGGTTATACACAATCGCAGGGTTGAACCCACTCTGATACCATATGTAATGACCCCTTCGTTACAACAATGAGCATAATTGTTTTTTTTGTTTTCAGGAGTTAACATGCAAGAAGGCGACGACGACAAAAGTTTACCCTCACCATTGACAATGAACAGAAGCACATAACCCCCGGTAAGCAAGCAACTGCGACACCGTGCACAGACACAAGGTTAACGAGGCAACATGCACAAAAAACCAGGAGTAACGACCAACCGCCCGATGCAACAAGACATGCCTACAAGCTTAAAGGACAACTTCCCTTCCCGCCATAACAACGTTGATGAACAAGACTAAAAACCCAAGGCGCGAGATCCATCGCCTGAGGTGTCGACCTTTGTGCTAGTTCAACATACGATGCTCAACCTCCCTCACCGAGTAGTCACTGACTCCGATCGAGATATCATTCACTGCTAACCCATAAGGCATACCATAATCCCCTCATCAAAAACCATGTTGTTCCCAGCAGAGAGGTGCAACAGTAACCCATGGGCACAACAAAAGGGGCCAAGACTCAAGAAATGTCCAACGCGCTAGGGATCGAATACTGACTAGGAGACTACCTTCCCCACACCAGGTTGATGAGACACCAGAGGGAAAAGGCAAGGGGTGACACCGGTCCACACGACATCCTTCCCGACCCCACCAATCACCCAGTCTAACCAGTCTAGGATTACATTTAAATTAAACATTGGAAACAAGTGTCAAGGGAGTAGCCTATAATGTAGTTGGGTCCTCAACATACCCACAGAAAAAGTCCTAAGTGCAGTCGTGGTTGGAAAGACACGTAAGACATTTACAAAATTACTATAAGTCATTTAATCAACATAACTAGTCATACCACTAAAGGATCAGAGGCTAGGCATTCAACCAAGAGGAATAATACAATCTACCGATTACACATATATCATTTAACCGCTATAACGACCATTCCACTAATTATTCCATATTTATGGTCAATAGAGATTACTTGAACACGTATTAACCTATATTTATATTCAATTAGTTTTACCAACCTCTTTTCTTCTATGAGACAAGTTGTTTCGATTTCTAACTTGTTTTGTACCTCTTCCTTAACTAATCCTAGTGTGTCCTAATCTCTCTCATCTTTTAAACCAAACAATGTGAGGTTAAGGTTATTTCGTTACACTGGTGGTCTAGTTCTATTAAGTTATTCATTTCAAATTTAAAGGGTTGATATCCAATTTATTTTATAGACTATTTAAGGCTAAATTATTATTTGTGTTTCCTTCTTTGTTTTTGATATTTCCCTTTATTTAGTTGTTTCATTTCTTTATGTTTCTTTTTATTTCTTGTCTTCAAGGATATAAATTTATTATCAAGCCTTACCGATAAAGAGTGTCTAAGGTTACTTTTTGGGGTCTCCCCTTGCGAGTCCTTGTTATATGTGATGTATTTCCCATATTGAAATAAAGAAATAGAAATGAAATGAACCATAAAGAAAGCTATGAGAAGGAACTTGTGCAAGTGATTAAGTAAATCTATCTGTGTTTGTCAATATTTTTCAACACAGTGCCACTTTGGTAGTTTTTGAATACCCAATTATGTTGTGCAATACCCACATCTATGATCATCGAAGCTTCAATAAGTCAACAACATTTTTGGATAAGCTTCAAATACAAATATCGATAGATCTATATATGCTTTGTAGTCGCAAGGGTTCTGTGTCAATAACCCTCAAATAGGTAAAGAAATGTTATGTTCAACAAATTTTATTTTCATTTCTTAATACAATTTGCAAGCGCTAACAAGTAATTAAACCCAGACTTCTCGTGTTCTACTGTGATTAGCAGTTAGATAGAGGGGTTTCCAAAATTAACATCTATTCAGGAGACAGAGATTAAAATCCATCGCTCTAAGTGGTGGGTTAGATGGTAGTTAGCATGCAAACTGATCAAACAATTTTTTTTTACCGAGAACCGCGCGGACAAGCCCGTGAATTTAGGAAAAAAGCCAGCTCCAAAATCAACCCTAAACCTCCTCACCGACTGTACCGAGCGGTCTGGTTGAGTGGTAAAAACTGGTTCAGGTCACTCGTGGGAACATTATTCATCCCTAACGCACCTCCTGGAATTACAAGCAAGTAACAAGGGGCAAAATTTGGAAGCATGGCCATCTGGAAGGCATCCAACGCCAGGAAGACGCAAAGGTAAAAGATAGCCTCGTGGGGGATATACACCAGTTCTGGGCACAGTTTTTCTGGGTGAAGGATCATGAAACTTCAATGATGAGGGAAAGCAATGAATTCCCAAAGGGCTATCCCCTAATCCAATTGCATTAGTTATAAGAAATTTCAGGAATATCCTTCTCATTTTTAACTCAGAATTTAAATTTAACAGATTTTAGAACTTTATTGGATCCCACTCCTACATATTTTGAGTTATAAAAAGTTTATAGCTATTAACTTATCATCCATGACACCTTCCATACATATTTAAAATACAACCAGACGACCATTTCCATACAAAACGAGAAGTAGAATACCCAAAAATACTCACTGATTAACTGGTTCGATGAAGGTATATAATAATAAAAACAACCAATCATAGTAGTGGATTCTGCCATTAAAATGTAGAGGAAGGATAGCTTGGATCCCAAGAAATTACACAATCGTAGAGATTGGTCATTTGAACAAGCAGAGAATTGATGGGAGGGAAAACACCTCCATAAGTTTATAAAAACGCAATAAAATAAAAATTCACCGTCAATGAATGGAAAAAGGGAAAACAAATGCAGTCACGCAATCCATACAAAACGTCATCCTGGATATATAATCGATTCATAATCGACAAGGTTTAAACGCGACCCTCAATAACATTCAATTCATTGTCAAAATTTCAATCTCAGACACAATGAAATCGCAACCACAACAGAGTTAAGTGCAGACATTAACATATTACACGTTGACATTTAGAAATCAAGGCACTGGGATTCATCAATCAACGCATGATCAACGCAGAAGGTAAAAAGAGGGTCATTGAGAGAAAGGATAAACAATCACAGGGGTAACCAAACAAGGCCTAGCGAAAACCAACCAGGACACAAGATAATCCACACGTAGAGGTCGTTGCCAGAGGGTGAAATCCACAATCAGCCAGGGACAACATCAAGGGTAGACGGTTAACAGGTTCGTCCTTCGCTCATAATCCTCGCACAGAAAAGCATGTCGTTGAGATCCATAGGTATTTTAATGCTAAGGCAATGACCGTATATCAGGCTCCTGGCCAACTGCTTAGGCGAGGACTGAGGAGCTAAGGACGAAAGGAAAACAACCAATTAGGGACACAATCAATCACAGGCAGGTGGTCAAGGCATGCAGGAAAACGAAGGCCATGGGAGACAACAACCAATGAGCTAGGCTAAGAAAAGTTTCATTCATCTTTTTTTAAAACATAAGTTTACTTCTCCTTTAAATAAGAAGAACCAAGCATAAGTCCTAATATATTCTATCATGCAAATGAAAAGAGCATACCGTTGCCTGATTGCCCACTCTGAATGATGTCCATGCTCTCCATGCAACTCCTTCTCGCTGACTGTCGAGACTTCACCGGTACCTCCCAACCAATGCTAGGGGTACTCTTCTTCCCCCTTAGACCCCGAGCTACAAAGGGGCCACACACACTATCCAGAGGTTTCGTCTAGCCCCTAGCTCGCCTCGCAAAGCCAAGCTACCACTCCTCTCTGAACTGGGTATCCCAACTCCCACAAGTAAATCAGTCAAGTAGGCATTTCCGCAGCGTAACGTTATGCAAACAGAAGATGATCCTTCATCCTTCTCCTTCCTTTATTTTATAGAGTTTCGAACCTCCTTTCTTTCCTAAAATCTCATTTAAATAAAGTTTTTTAAAATAAATTTCTAAAATTCCCTCTCCGTACAAGTGTCCCCCATCCCCTACATTCCTCCATAAATTAATTTATTTAATTAAGTAATTATCATTATTTCCCTCACCCACCTAGAGTTACTCCTAGAATCACTCCTAGGGTCCCTAGATTCCCTTACAGGTTTTAAAGGCTTTCCCTATTATGAAATTGGTAATTCAATTTAAAATTAGAAAGCTCTTAAATGTAGATTCTTTACTAAGTTGACCTCCCGCCTTTTCCCTTAAGTTCCCCTTTTTCCTTTTATGTTACCTCCTTTCCCTAGTTTCCTTTTTTTTTATTTTCCCTCTTTCCCCTTTTACTTAGAACTCAAAAAGGTAGGTGTGGAATTTAACCCCTTTTCCCTCTTATCATTAATTTAGCATCTTTTTAAATTTTCAAAAGATACAATAATTAATTCCCTCTTTACATTTTATATCCACAAATTTTATTTCTTATGAATAATTTTTTTTCTTACTCCCTTCAAGTTACAAAAATTTATGAAGATCATGATTATTATTTAGGTGGTTTTTATTTTAAATTTTATTATTTTATTTTATTTTATCTATTTATTTTATTTTATTTATTTATTTTATATATATATTTTAAAGGTAGATAAAATCTTACCCCTAGCGTAATTTTAGACTTAGGCCTTAAATTTTGTACTGGGCGACATTTAATTAGTGAAATTGTTTTAAAATTTCTTAACATGTTATTTGTCTTAGGGCCATCTAGGTTCATCCCTCTATCACCATCAACGCGATGTGCCCTTCAAGACGCACTAGGTGCTCCAAGGGTGCCACTCACCTCATCTGTTCCTTTTCGCAACGTTCCCTTCAGGACGCACTACATGATCCAAGGGTGCCACTCTTCATTCTCCATTTTTCTTGTGCGATGTGCCCTTCAGGATGCACCACGTGCTCCAAGGGTGCCACTCGCCTCTTGACTGATTTGGTAGACATCAATAACCCCTGGAGTCAACACTCCACCAGGTGAACTTGTGGGAGACTAAGGGATTTTAAGGAATAAGGCCCTCGCCTTATTGCGCGCCCTTAGAATCATCGTGAGCGAATGTCGCAGTCTACCCTCATGGAATCATGGATCCTCTCGAACTAGGTAATCGTTAACCTATAGTTCAAGCCACGACGAGAGTGCTAGTAGGGTGTGGCAGGGCTGTTGTCCACACCTGTCCCTCAACATCTCTGGTAGTCATGCGTGACCCCTTTACTCCATATGTGAGTCTAGTTGGAAAGCTATCGTCAGCCTGCATCATCAACAAATCATGTCAAAATATATATCCATGTCATATCATCTAATCAGATGCGCTAATATCACAGTAAAAACAATCAAACCTCAATGGTATCACTCTGTGACTCAATCCAGAGTCCAAGGGGTTCCATTGATGCCTCGACATCCTCTAGGTATGTAATCTTGCACACTCAATAAAACCGAGTCAATAGCACATGTCTATATCAATGTACTAAAACAACATGTCATCTACCCATAACGCATCATAATCAAAGTCAAAGGTTTTAATAGCACAGTAATCCAGATCACTTATGAGTAAGTGTCCTCATAGAATAAGTTCGCTCAGTGCGCCAGAGAGGGATGTTACATTAGCACTAATAACTCTTCAACAAGCTCTACTCATGTTTTCATGTAGATCGTTGACTAGCTTGTTATTAGAGGTATACTGCTAATGAATCATATAATAATAAACACCATAAGATTTGGTTAAATTGATGTGTATTTAACCATTTTTTTTTTATCCATCATGTCATATACTACTAGCAATTTTATAAAAACTACACATTGTAATTGATATCTACTTAATTCATTCATTCATTCTCTCTCTCTCTCTCTCTCTCTCTCTCTCTCTCTCTCTCTCTATATATATATATATATATATTACCTACCATTAACAAGTTCCAATGCGATAAAATTCAATTCAATGAATATTTTGTATGCAAATACATATGTGTATCCATGCACTTTCATGAAAAAATTTCCATAAATTTCAATTATGTATTCAAATTAAATTGCCTCATTTTGGGTAAAAACAATTTTTTGAAAAGGTAAAAGTCTAAAATTCCTCCTAAATTTGAGAACATATTTTATCGAATAAGTTAAGGAAAATATTATAAACGTAAAATAACTAAGTTAATTACCATGGGGCCTCACATAATTACTAATTCATTTGTTCCATTTGGACGTGACTCCACTCAACCCTCCACATTTTTCTATTCATTCACTATGTTTACTTGTTGAGAACTTTATTTACTAGTTGATAATTTTTAAAATATAAGTACACAGAATCTCCAAAATGTGAAAACATCGGGAATTCTACACAGTACTAGTGAATTCAATCTAAATTTGAACTACAACTTTAAGAATTCTCCCTGTTTCCTTAGGTTGTATCTATCTTGGGATCATTGCATACATCCATCTTAGTGTTTGGTGGATTGTTGGTGTACATTGATCACATCTAAGAGGAATTGAAGTATAGAAATAAGTTCAAACCAACTATTTGGTGCTTTTCAAAATCCAAATGCAAGCTTTTATATCAAGGTAATCTCTTAAGATTTAAATAAAATATGATAACGTAGACATTGTTACACACACAAGAGTAATCTATTATGAAGAACCGAATACTCATACAATAGAATGTGAATCCATTTTATAGATTTCACATGTTGTTATAGTTATAACTTATCCTAAATATAGAAGAAGAGATTGAGAGAATATCTCAACCATACACCAAACTAGAAGAAAATATAGCTCACTAAAAACTCATCTAACAACTTCCTAATGAATAGGATTTAAGATAAACATTAATTCTAACAATCTTCCTTAATTTTTATCTCCAATATTCTTGCACTGGTTTTTGTTGTCTTGGTCTTTGTTTGTTCTTGTCTTCCATTGTCTTCCCACTTCTTCATTTTTTGTCTTTCATATGGCTGGGATTCAGTCTAATGCTTCATTTTTTTGAATTCCCCTCATCAAAAATCACCTTGGGTTTTGTGGCTTACCCCTAGCCATTACGCTTCTCAAGTGGTTTGATATTACCATGAATCAACACACAAAATGGTTTCCATCCGACGACAAACATCACATACAAATGGTTTCATCTAACCATGAACCTTGCAAAAAAATGGTTTCATCCAACCACAAACCTCTCACACAAATGGTTTCAGCGAACAATGAACCTTGTGATTAGGAAAATTATTTATAATGCACACACTCTCTTGGGATTTCTTCATTACGAGATTCATCCTCAAACTTTTTTCTTTTTATTTTGTACCTACACAAAACAATTGAGCATGGATGTCCATATAAAAATAAATCCATATATCGAGATGCATGGGTGCCATCAGTTGTACTCGTTACTTCTCTAGGAATCATTTTCTCCTACATGGTTCAACAACATCTTAAAATATCCTTTAATCATAACTTGGTCCCAACCAACTCACACTCTCAGATTACTCCATCTCACATTCCCCCCTTAATCGAATATTCAATTTCTCCAACTCACGGTCAAGCTTATGTATGAGTGCACTTTCTACCCTCATTCCACTACAAGAACTTCAGGTTCATTTGTTTCCTTATCCTCTGCACTAACTTCATATTTGTTCCCCAACTTACATTCTTCCACAAGTACTTTAGGTTATTTCCCTATTGTGTCTTCTTGCACATGAACTTTTGGTTCCATCATTGTTGTCATACCTTCGTTGACATTAAATTTTGATTCCTTCAACAATGTATATTCCTCCATGTGTGTTGTGGATAAATCTGTCCTATGGATAAGACATATCTCCCTTGGATCTACCCTTGATCCAAGACAGTCGATGGGTATAAATACTTACGGTTTCCCTAGATCTAGTAGATTTTCCTTAATTTTACACAAGATTTCGAGAGAAAGACTTATCTTATCAATATAGGTCATCCTTGTGTGTCCTCAGCTGGTGTGTTCTCAGAGGTCCCACTCCATCTCCTTCAACATGCTACTTGCACACAAATAGACAAAAAAAAACTCTCTCAAACCTTTTTAAGCATTAAGGACACCAAATCTAAGCTATATCTAACCTAGTCTATTCACGAAAAGATAAGATCTAGTTAAAGAAAATATTACACATTGAATACATAAGAATGAGAATGGGAGAACCGTACCAATATTTATATTAATTAATGAGATCAATACACCAATCACATAACCATACCTTGTGTCATGAAAGAGATGCTCTCAATTATAGTTTATCGATTCTCCTATTTTTTTATGTTTGTAGCATCGGATATGTACTTTTGTATAGATATAAGTGTCTAGACATGTGGAATTCATACAAAGCCTTCAACCTTAGTAATTTACTTTAAATAAAGGAATTACTAAAGTAAAGTCCTTTTTATAATTAAAGTAAGTTTGATTTAACGAAATGTAAAGGTTATTTGCATTGGTGAATTAAATGAATCTTAACCATTGATCTAAAGTGAGGTGATATTTAATCTCAACCATCAATCACTTTCGAGATTAGGGTTTTGATTTGGTCAATGACTCAAAATTATAAAAGAAAGTCTAGGTGAAGAGGAAAGACAACACAATTCAACAACACAACAGAGTTTTGGGAGGCATTGAGGAGTACAAGAAGGATGTTTTTCTCAGTCCAAAAGAGAAGAGAAAAAAGTGGGAAGCAACACACAGATATGATAATAAGGACACATTTGGGATGACCAGACCAGAAAATCTGAGCCGTAAGAGCCATAGGTACAGACCACACTGATATTTTGGTAGCGTCGTATATGTGGAGCAGTCTGTCATGCAATGTATATTTACACTAGAACAGTGGTCTAAAGCGCATACATATGCACCGAAAAATTTCCCAGAGCATGTAAATATGCACAAGATAAGTTGTTAGGGGCAGATACATATGTGTAGTGTCGAAAACATGCACATACATACATGTTGCATAGTCCGTGCAGACAACGTACATTTTGTATAGGTCATATGTACATGTTTTGTACATTAGGGGAAGAGGTGTTGGGCTCCAGGTGTTGGATGTACTTTCTTGTTTCTTTTCTCAGTGCGAAGATTTCCCAGGTTTGGGATCCCTTGTAATATTTGATATTAATTTAATGAGAATCTAATTTGAGGGGAAGATTTATGTGTGCATGTGTGAAAATGGTTTCTAGTTTCTTCCAATGATTTGTTTATTTCTCGTTAATTATCTAGTCAATATATTTTATTTTGTGAGCTGCAAATTTAATTTTCAACAAGGAAATCACAAGGAAATAATTTATCTTGACATTTAATAAAGATAATTTAACATGGTATCAGAGCTTCCACTCTGAAGAGGAGACCGATTTCAGAATATTTTTGCAAACCTATAAATTGTCAAGGTAAATTCCACAACAGTTTGATTAGATCTAGGTAATGGATGCATCAAGTCTAAGATTTGAAGATAGATTGGATGGAGCATCCAAATTCTTGTCCTAGAAAGAAAGGGTTACCTTTCCTCTAAAGGAAAATTATATTTAGGAAACTAGCAGCCAAATGACTACCCCACCAACATATGCAACAAAAGAATTAGTTTATGAAAAGAAGGAGATGAAATCCCAATGGGTGATCTTAGATGTGGTGAAAGATCATTTAATTACTCATTTTTCTAAAAAGTAGATGGCCAGGGAAATTTTCAATGCTCTAATAAGTCGTTTCTAGAGTGATAACCTACACACAAAGATGATATTGAGAAAAAAAATCAAATCAATGCATATGTATAGATGAGACAATGTTACTAGCTATCTCATGAACATCTCCCATATTCATTATCAACTTGCAATAGTTGGGGAGATGATGACCGATACAAAGCTAGTCAATACAACAATGAATGGTTTCTCAAAACCTTGGGAACCATTTTTTAAGGTTATATATGCTTGGGAGACACTTCCCTCATTTGAGAATTCTGGGATGATTTCATCCAGAAAGAGACTCGGGAGGAGTCCAAAGCTAATAGGAAAGGGGGTAGTGATGAGAACCTGGTCCTTGTTAGTCAAACAAGAAAGTTAAAAGAAAATGGTTCCATCAAAGAAGTTAAAGTTGAAGGATCAACCTCACAACTGGGGAAGAAGAAGGACTTGAGTATGTCATGCCACATGGGTGGTCATTATGCATCTCATTGTATGGATAAGAATAAAGGAAGAGTAAAATTGTAGCAAGTATAAACATCTACAAAAAATCATCTAGATGAGTTTGTTGTGAATTTCGAGAGGGATTTTTCACTAGTTTCATGACTTTCCACCAACACAATGACTATGAGTTCCTGATAATTTGAAAATGGTGCATCATGTCACATGAAACAAGTGTAGAAGGTGTTCATCAGTCTGACGAAGAAGGACTGAAGGATCCATGTGGATATTGGTGATGATGTCAAGTATGCAATAAAGGGTGAGGTAAATCTCTTATTACAAATTGAGTTAGGTGGTTAGTTTGAGGGACTAGGATGTGCTTTATGTATTGTGACTCAGGAATAATTTTCTCTCAGTATCAGTTATGGAGGACATGAATTTTTCTATCATGTTTCAATGTTGAGCAACATGGCATGTGTAGAGGGTGTGCACTTGGAAATAATGACAAGGATTATTTTTCTAGCAACGAGAGTAGGTCGAAGGGTTATTGGATATTACACATTCATAAGTGTGTGGAATTATGTCAATAGAATTATTGCAGGGAGCATCATACTATGTGAAATTCATTGATGAATTTTCTAGGAGACCTTGGATCTTTTTTATGAAAACCATGGATAAGGTATTCAGTTGGTTCTAGGAATTCAAGGCCTGGGTGGAGAACTAAATAGGGAAGAGTATCAAGGTATTGAGGTTGGATAATGTGGGTGAGTACACCTCCAATGACCTCAAGGATTTATACAAGGAGGAAAGGATCAAGGGGGAGTTCATAGTCTCATACACCCCTCAACATAATCGGTTTGTAGAGAGAAATAATTGGTCCATAATCGAATTTTCCAAGGCTATCATACATGACCAAGGTATTCCTATGTTCATTTCGGAAGAGGAATGTAACACAATAGTATATGTGTAGAACATGAGTCCTCATGGGATATAAGGGGACAAGACTCATGAGGAAGCATGCACAAGAGTGAAGCTAGAGATAGGACATTTTAGGATCTTTGGTTGTCCTGTATACATCCATGTTCCTATGAAAAAGAGGAAAAATATGGAGCATTGAAGTGAGAAAGGAATATGTGTGTGGTATAGTGAGACCTAAAAGGCTTACAATATATTCATAATAGTGTAGAGGAATAAAATTGTGAGA
The DNA here is from genome assembly GCA_010110895.2 of Picea sitchensis. NCBI lineage: Eukaryota > Viridiplantae > Streptophyta > Pinopsida > Pinales > Pinaceae > Picea > Picea sitchensis. Next base: position 19,235 of record SNQJ01S0155773.1, on the reverse strand, counting down.
AGATATGTTATTCTTGAGGATATCTTAACAGCTAGGAGCTGTACAGATCCACTACTAGTGATAGAGAATGAGGAGTAGAAGGATCTAAAGGATTAGGAGTGTTCAACAACTTCCAATTAAGTGAGTCAAAATTTAGGATGAGCGGAGCAGTTATATCCTTCTAGCTCTGTCAAGAGACCTAGGTGGTTTACATAGACATTGAAGGATTCTCAGGAGCATATTGAGGCTCCTAAGAGAACTATCAGGGAGAAAAGTTCTTCGAGTTAGTTTCCTAACTATATGGAACTTATAGTACCATCATTGATGTTCAACATTCCAATTTTGAGGAAGTAGAAGATTAGTAGGTTTGGAAAGATTCCATGGTGGAGTACACCTCCATAATGAATAATGATGTGTTGGATATAGTATTGAGACTGGAGGAGAAGATGGTTGTGAATTCCATGTGGATATTCAAGATTAAGAATGTTGCAGTTGGAAACAATGAGAAGTTCAAGGTGAGGTTTGTGGTCAGAGGGTTCTCCTAGAAATAGGAAGTGGACTACGATGAGACTTTTTTTGAGTCACCATATATTATTCCATTCAAGTTTTTATATCTATTTCTTAATTCATGGGGTGGAGGATTCACCATATGGATGTGAAGACAAAATTCCTCAGCAGGATCATTGAGGATGGATTATATATAGATAAGCCTCAATTATTTGAGGTACATGGGAGGGATTCTCATGTGTGCAAGCTTAAGAAATCCTTATACAAACTCAAGAAGGAACCCAGGGCAGGGTATTCTAGGATTAACAAATACTTGCAAAGTATGGGCTTCACAAAGAGTGTGGTGGATCCTAACTTGTACTTCATTCTTGTTGGGACAGATCCACTCATATTGGTGTTGTACATGGATTATTGGTTTCTCATGGGTGAAGAAGAGCTTATAGAAGGGTGCAAAGTAGATTTCGTTGTATATTTAGAGATGAAGGACATTGGTTTGATGAATTACTTCTTGGGGTTAGAGGTATGGAATAGATCATGACATATTTTTCTTGGTCAAGAAAAGCACACAATGGAGATCCTGAGGATATTTAGGATGGAGGACTGTATATTTATGAATACACCTATGGTTACCAATCTGAAGAAGGTTGTAACTTTAGATTCATATTTGGTGGAACTCAGGTTATACAAATAGATGATAGGTTATTTGATGTATTTGGTCAATGCTAGGTCGAATATATGTTTTGTTGTGAACACCTTGAGAACATTCATAGTGGATATGAGTCAGGTGCATTCAATAGAAGTGAAGTGTTCTTAGGTACCTGAGAGGTACCATGGATCTTGGTGTGAGTTATATTGGAGGTGATAGAGTGAGGCTACAAGGATATACAAACTTAGATTTCTAAGGGAGTGAAACAAGTAGGAAGAGCACTTTGGGGTGCTTCTTCAGCTTGGGGTCAACAGTGACATCATGTTTCAGTAGGAAGCATACTTCCATAGCATTCAATTTAGAAAAGGCATATATATTGCATCAAGTATCGCTAGTTTTGAATATATTTGGCTTCACAAATTTCTTACAAGACTATTTTATTAGGAGTTGAATCCTACATTTATATATTGTGATAATCATAGTTGTTCAAACTCTCTAAGAATTGAGTATTCCATGATATATCCAAGCATATTGAGACAAGATATAACTTCATATGAGACATGATCCATAAGGGATAAATTAAGATTCAATATATCTTCTTAGATGATCAAGTGGTAGACATTATGACCAAACCCTTGGTTAAAGGGAATTTTGTGTTTTTCAAGGAAAAACATGGCATTATGTAGAATACTTTCCTTGCTAAGAGGGATTGTCAATGTTTGTAGCATCAGAGAGGTACTTCTTCATAGGTATAAGTATCTAGACATATGGAAGTCATCCAAATACTTCAACCTTAGTAATTTACTTTAATTAAATTAAAGTTGTTGAGTCATGGGAATGACACCTTTTTTCCATCATTTTGTTACTTATATCATACCTTTTTCCTTTTTATTCTCACATTTCCCATAATTACCATAGTCCAAGCATTACCTTTTTTCCACTGATATGTTAATCCATTTGATGCATTGATTCTTTAATATTTTCCTGAATTTAGGGAAGGATGATGTCTATGTTGGGTAACTACTGATTAATTGTTAAAGAATATTGTAGAATAATCAAATGTTACTACTGTTGAAATTAGTGCAGCTGCAAGAGCCATTATCCAGGAGGATGGAATAATAACCTAGCTCAGATCTAGAGCCCCCGACACACTTATGGGGTTCTTGTTTTGGGACCAAGTAGTTATATCCATGGAAATATATCGTAGTGAGGGCCCATAGTGTATTTTTGGGGTTCTTGGTCAAGGACCAAGAAGCAAGTCCTTAGATGTGTTCTAGGGCCCCTGGATGTGTTCCAGGGAATCCTTTCTCAATGCTTAGATTTATCCTTAGATGTGTTCCTTGATGGTTGATGATGTAAGTCCCTGGATGTGTTCTAGGGCCCCTATATGTCTTCCATGGAATCCTTGATTAGACTCTTGGTTTTATCCTTGGTATTGTACCTTGGTGGATGAAAGACCCTAGATGTGTTCCAGGGCCCCCAGATGTGTTCTGGGCTATCCTGGTTTGGGACCAGGTGGTTCTTGGTTCTGTAACAAGATGTGATTATGTTTAATCTTCTTCTTCTCTCCTGGGATGGTCAATGAGACCTAGGAGCAACTAGAAGATGGACATGAGCACAACATTGGTTTCTCCTCTTATGCAAGGATGATAAAAGATTATAAGTTATCATGAGACATATGTGGATAGTTTTCCATTAAAGAATACCCCCTTGAATTTGTCTTGTAGCCTCACCTTTCTTGATTCTCATTATCCATCTTGATTTATGTTGTGTTGGTCTTCTATAAGTCACTTTGACTTATTTGACTTTATAATTAATATTTTTATTAATTAAAATATTAATTATTATTTATTTTATTTTTAGGTTTTTAAGTAAACCTATTCCTAACCCTTCCTAAACTATAAATAAGAACCTACCCCTCACACATTCTTACAGTCACTCACACTCTTCTTATGGTATTATTTTATGTGGCTACTTCAGCTTGGTTCTTGTCTTCGGTACAACCTCCTTGGTGGAATCTCTCTTTCTGATTTAAGGTGTTGCCTCTTAGACTTCTTCTCCTTGTTGGCACGGAGCTTCATTTCTGGTATAAGGTCTCCCTTTGTTGGGTAATGATATCGTGGACCTTCCTCTTGTTGTGTTTAAAGTGTCGTTCACCTTCCCTTTGTTGTGTTAAGGTGGGAAGACCTTCATCTTGCTGTTGAGGGTGTCACGACCTTCCATTGACCCTTCTTCTAGGTGTTGTTGGGTGTTTTAAGGTTGTCACTACCTCATAGGAATCCCTTGGCCACTTTTCCTATTGGTGTTGGTTTTATCTCTTGCTTTACCTGATGTTGCTTTCTTCTACTTCTATCTATCAGATTCTGTTGTGAGGGTTTTGTAGCTGTAACAGTACAATTTATATTGGACAGTTTTTGGTTGAGATTTCTTGTTGTCTTTGGGATTTATGTATCAGTCCTAATCTTGTTGATTATCCTTTAGTACTTCTTCGTAAACTTTTCACTTAAAGATCATGATGAGATCAAACCCTTGAGGGTTTTATCCATGACCTTCATATCTTTTCTGATCATAAAGAAAGAGGACATCCACACTTCATGTAACTCTATCAATTGCTTTTACTAAGGTAAGGTTCAGATGTTATTATGCATATGTTTACATGTGCTTTAAGTTCAGATCAGTCCTAGTTAAAGTTTGGATCATCTTAGCATGTTCATATTTGTAATTTATCTTTTTTCCTACTTACGAATCTTTGTTTTAAGTGTTGATCCTTATTTACTATAGTGACCAATTTTTTGAAAAGACATTTCTTTTTTCATTTTCCCTAAAAATATAACATGGTTTCAGAGTTTAGGGCATGAAAAGAGCTCAATAAGTGGCATATTTTTTAGCCTGCGTAGATCCATGTTTTAGTGTTTCTTTTGCAGATCAGTAGTAAGGCTATTACATAATACGATCTTGAAATCAACATGGCTTCATATTCAATCAAATAAGAAGATAGGCTTGAAGGGGCCTCCAACTTCAATTCTTGGAAGGCAAGGGTGTTTAATATAGTAGAAGATGGTGACTTTGATGAGTTGGTTACTGGGGTCATAGTAGAACCCACTTAATATACAAGAAGGGAAACATATATGAAGAGGCAGGCCAAAGCTAAGAGAATAATCTTTGACTCAGTTAAGGACAACATGATGCCCCTCATTGGCCATCTAAGAACTGCTAAGGAATTCTTTGATGTTGTAGAAAATCTATATGAAAAGAAGGCTCCAACTCAAAAGAGGATATTTAAGAAACAACTATGTACATTAAAGATGGGGAAGGACAAAACTATCTCTAACTTATTTTCCAAAATTTCTCAAACAAGAGATCAGTTTACAACAATTTGAGTTACAGTGGATGATGATGATCTTTTTCAAACAACATTAGATGGTATTCCTGAATTATGCGAGACATTTCTCTCTTCGGTCAACGGAAGAGAAGTTCAACCTAACTTCGAGATACTATGGCATGATTGCTTGGAAGAAGAGGGTAGACTCAAAAGAAAGAATGAGCCCTCAACAATAAGAGACCATTCTCTTTCAGTCAAATCCAAGATATGGAAGAAGTTTCCTCAACACGCAAAGTTAAGAAACCCCAAGGTAAGCAATCTCACTTCCACTCTCATTTATCTAAAACAAGATGCTTTAACTGTAAAATGCTAGGTCATTATGAAAAATACTGCAAGAACAATCCTTCACAATAGAAGTAGAGAGGCAGGTTTCATGCTTCAATTGAAACTAAGGAAGTAGAACCTCAAATAAGAAGAACCAAGGAAATTACTAAATATAAAGAACAATGCAAAGAATTTTATCTTGTTTCAGCACTCTCCAGCACTGTAAACAAGTCAGAAGATGTTTGGTTAGTGGACAACGGGGCCTCCGGACATATGGAAGGCTTAAAACAAAATCTTGTAAACTATCGGGATAAGAAGATTAGTGTGAAGGTAGAATTGGGTGATGATGGAACCTATGACATCAAAGGGTTTGTATAGACATCTTTCCAGCTTTAGACAAGTAATGTATTTCATATCGATAAAATTCTTTATGTTCCTAGATTAAATAAAAATCTTATCTCAGTTGCAGTACTAGAAAGAAAAGGGTAGTTAGTATCTTTCTCCAAAGGGAATGATCTCATGTGGCCCTCAAATGGTAGTTTGATCTCAACCATGAAAATCGGAACTCAAGAGAGTGGACTTTATAAAATCATTGGTCAGGTTTTTCAAGCATTGGCTCACGAGATGAAGTAAATTTGCATGTCCAGTTTGTGGCCCTAATATGAAGTATCGTCATTCAAAAAATTTAGGAAAGATGGTGTTTGATGAGTATAGACACCTTGTTCCTAAGAACCATAGGTATCGTACTACTGAAAAACATATTTTCAATGGGAAAGAAGAGACTGGTTTAAAACCACGAAGAAGGACACCTCACCTATGGAGGTTGGAATATAATAGAAATCGTCAAGGTACTCAATTTAATAATGTATCGTATATCATGTAATGTTTTGAATNTATCAAATTACATTGCTCATAACAATAAAATGTTAGTAATATTTTTACCAAAATGTCAACCCCCTTACCCTACTGTCGATATATATAAAAACATCATGTTGATAATAACATCGTGTTTAAAATAACAATTTGACATCATAATAAAATGACATTACATAACAATAACAATATCAATGGACCCTATTAAAATAACAATATTAAAAGGGACTTTATATAAAAATAACAATATTTATAACTGCCCCAATTTAAAAACAAGAATAAATAAAACCACCTCATAATTATATATCATCAGTACATATTTAAAAAAGGACTTTATATAAAGGTAACATTTTTTTAAAACTGCCCCAACTTAAAAACAACAATATATAAAATCAGTCCATAATTATATATCATCAATCCATATTTAAAAAGACTTTATATAAAAGTAACATTATTTACAACTGCCCCAATTTAGAAACAACATTACATAAAATCAGTCCATAATTATATATCATCAGTCCATATTTAAAAAAAGGACTTTATATAAAGTAACATTATTTAAAACTGCCCCAATTTAGAAACAACATTATATAAAATCAGTCCATATGTAACCTTAACATTGTTTAAAACTGCCCCAATTTAAAAACCACAATATATAAAATCAGTCCTTATGTAACCTTAACAATATTAAACTGACACTATTAAAAATATCCATATTTAAAAGGGGAATTAGATAAAAGTAACGATATATAAAAATGCCAACATTTTGAATGACAATGTATAAAATCACATCATAAATTTATATCACGGTGACACTAGCGTTTATTCATTTAAAAGTAATAAAGTTACCCTTACTTGATTCAGCGAAACTATCGTTGAATTCACCCTTATTAAAACTAAAACACAGCACTGTT
>SNQJ01S0155773.1:0-12660 GCA_010110895.2 Picea sitchensis | reverse complement strand
GATAGAAACTTGGGATATTTTCCCAGATTTGTGTAAATAGTTTTGATAACTTCCACAGGGATGTTTTATCCTGTGAGAGGTCTTTAAATACTTATTATTTTTTGTAATAATGAGTATCCTCACTTTTGGGAGAACCAGGCTATAGATTTATGATACAAACTGAGACGAGAGTTGATGTCTTGTAACAGCTTTCGCTTTCAATATATAAATCTTTTGTTTCAAGTTTTATGATATCAGTTCGCAGTTGATTATAGACTACTTTAGCTATCATAATCTATTACAGGATGATGTGATTTGATTAAAGTGTTATCCATATCTGATTTCTTTCATTATTTAAAAGTACAACAATTACTTTGTTTCAGTTAATGAATCACATATTTCACTTCTTCGTTAATTCAATCATTTTGTATAGATCTTTGCATATAGATTTATCTAACTATGAAGATTTATAAATCATAAGATTGTTGTAAATGTTTTATGTCTTGTTTGTCCTGTAAGTATATTTGAAGAGCACAACACCTTCTAGTTTACGAGAAGCTTGTGGATAATTCGGTGTGGGTTTCCTCCCTTCGATCAACTAAGGCAATCATCATACAGGACAAACCTGGAGCATTTCTTCAGGCTAGTTTGTTATTTATTTGATAGTTTATTTGTTAGTATAATTTAAGTAGTTTAGTTAGATATATGTGTAGTTTAGATTTGTAGTTAGATTTAGTATTTTAGTTGGTTAGTTTAGTTAGTTTTCAGTGTATTTCTTTTTCATAAAATTATAAAAATCATAAAACAATAGTTCTCGCTGTCTTATGATAGCATCTTAATGAGTTTTTTCAGGTTTCCATACAAATCTGTGAATTGTAAATATTGTACATTTGTGAATAAGATTTATTTACGTTACTAGTTAGATATTTAATTTCTTAGAGTTAGCATAGTATTAGATAGTAGATTGTATATATAATAGTTAGATTTGTTTAGTTTGTTTTAATAGTTATTTTTAGTTAGATTAGTTATTTTAGAGTAGTTTTATTTTTGTTTTCTTAGGACCCTAGATCGGCTAACGGAGCCGTTAAACCCGTCAGGGTGGTTCATCCCAAACGACTTGGGTTATTTAGACAACCCTAGACTAGTTCCACTCTCCCAGTTGATGGACGGTCAATTTCGCCCGTCAACACACGCCCACTTTATTCCATCATCAATTCATGGTTGACCTCAAAGATTATGTGGGGACATCATACATCCTTGAGTCTTGAAACCCTCCCATACCATCAAGGCATGTGTCTAGTCTAACCATGTTGAATTTCAATGCATATAGGAACATATTGAAGAAATTTCAATGCTGGCCCCATTCAATTCTCATTATGCAGGGTTGGTGCATGACATTTTTGGTGGGTGCATAGCTAGGTATGAGGATATAAGGTTTGTTTTTAGATTTTTTGGTTGAGAAAATGAAAGAGGGTCATTGGGTAAAATGGAGTCAATAAATTAAAGCTGTAAAATGAGGGAATAACTGAGATCATATATAACTAGGAAAGGCAGCCATGTCAGTGGATCCTTATAGTTTATGATATGGAAAAAAAGAATAGGTTAGGGTTCAATCTGAATGCAGAGCAAAGATTATCTGAATTCTACATTCAAATTTCAGAAGAAAACATAAATATTGTTTAAATCCAGAACAGGGTGTATGAGACAAATCCTGAGCATAATCTTCTTATAAACAATACAGAAAGAAACACTATGTGGAAAAAGATAATAATAAGTTACTTCAAGAAATCACTTCACCACATGATCATGACACAAGAATCTGGAAACAAAATGTCTTTATATTCATCCCAAAAAGTCACTTACAACCTACTGAATCATCTTTACAATGGATGGTGATACTTCCATACCATTCTTCCCTTAAGGTCCCTCAAAGTCAAACCCCCCTTTAGAGTGTGGCCTCTATGGGATTATATAATATTCACAAAACAGTTTCAAATCTGAAAATGATGGATCTGAAAATTATAAGTGTTTTCAAAGTCTATCTCATTACAAAATTCTAGGAGATAGATCTTAGTCTTAGGGGATCGAATCCCTATCAAAAATATGTTCTTCGACATCTGAATATCCTTGCTGGATAATGATAAGGGTTCTTGAAATATTTCACTGACACCTGATCCATGAATCAATTATCTTCAACCAAAATGGAATCATTTTTTAACCTTTCTTCTTTGTATTTGCCTTAAAATCTGAAAAGATATTCCTTCTCATCTATTTTGGAGTTGGGACGCATCTACAACTTTCCTCGAGTGATATGGAAGAAAATGGATCTGATATGGGAGAAGATATTTTCGTTCTTTCCATATTTTTACTTTCGGAAGCTAACATGTATAGAATAGAGTCGATTTAGCTACCAAAAGTCATGGGATTCAACAACTAACAACACCTATGTCAGCAAAAATAAGTGGTCGAAAGTCCTGAGTTTTCCAAAGCTGTTCAAAATTGCAAATTTGATTCCTTTACTCTATCTAACTCTTAGGATTCCTTTTTTAGGTCCATAGCAACTTCATCCAATGCTTCTAAAACGAGATGAGCTCTTGGTTTAGGTTTTCTAGGTGCTATTTTAAACGTCAAGAACTTGATCATTTGGTAAAGTTTCTAGTTTTTCTTGGACATTATTTTATTATTCATTTCTAGATCTACATGCATCAAAGATAACCTTTTAAATGAGTCTCTTACCTCATCAGATGTTCTTTTCATAGCATGATTCTGAGATTTGATGACTCTTTCTAGTAGCCTAAGGTCCATTACTTCCTCTTTCAGCTTCTAAATCTTGGATTCTTTACTGATCTTCTTTTTTGTTGATGTCTCAGGTACCTGAAAGGCTGGAGCTTCAACTCCAGTTTCCTCTCTCTCCTCCATCGGTGGTTCAGACTAAGAATCTGAGTATGGAAAATTCAATATGTTTTTATCAACAACACTGCTCTAGCCTTCTATTCTCTGATCTAAATCAAGATTCTTTTTTTCCTTATTAGATATGGGTGAAGGGGTTGGTTGTTCTGTCTGAACTGGTGACATAGCCCTTATATTTCTCTTACTTCTCTTTGGTGTATATGAATTCTTTATAGGTGGCTTCTTACCCTTAGGTTGGATATATTTCTCAAATTCTCCCGAAAATAGGAGATAGTCCCATGTCTTCTCTCTTCTTTGTAGTTCCTTCATCACTATAAGCTTAATAAGGCCATGATGGAACAATCTACTATTTTCTTTCTCAGGTTTATCTTGGACTTTTTGTGTGATTTTGGTGAGGCTACTATGATGATAATGAGGCAAATTAAAAGGGTTTTTTCCTATAAAATGATTGATAATCATGAAATGGTACAACATGACCCTTCCATACCTCCCTTCACAAGTTATGTACACCTGAATAACCTTTAGAAATTTCTGCCATTTGTCTTCCAAGTAATGCCTGGGAATGTCCCTTTGCCAAATAATTCTCTGGAATTTTGTCTTAAGGTAAGACCTAAATTCAATGTCTTTAATGGCAGTGGTCTTGAACCACCTCTCACCTTCTCCAGGAATCTCAGTTGCTGCAGCAATACCTGCCTCATCTATCTGCATTTCTAGAGGACCCAATTTCACTTTAACTCCATCAAATATTTTGGCAAATGCCTCTGCAATTCCCTTACCCTTGTAATTTTTCACAAAACCTGTAGCATCCTACATCCTTGAACATTTGAAAAATATCTGGATGAGATTCCAGATAGAAAATATCTTGCATCTCCCTCCTGAGAAATGCTCCTCTAGTAGCCATCTGCAAAAAACTGTTAATAGTATGAAGGCATCGAAACCTGGATAGATGGATGGAAAACCAATGTTAGGAGAAAGAGAAATAAAAGTCAAATGAGGAAAATGCGTGAGACAAGAAAATTTTGTGGATGGCTAGGATTTAAAACAAACAATTGGAAAATAAGGAAATTTAGATCATGATGTTTATTTAAAACCGACTAAGACAAACCTCCATGTGATTTTCCACACAAAATGGTAATGGCAAAAGAAATCATGATTGGGGTAACAAATTGATATCTTAGGGTTTAATGATTTTTTAAAACATTGATTAGAATCATAATAAATCACCCAGATCGTGACAAATGATCCTGATAGAGGATTTAGGAATCATTTAATATCATCATGAAATGTGCAATGATGGTGGTTTGACAGCCCAATGGGACAGTCCAATTGTTAACAGACTCTGCACTTTTGAGAGCTAACTGAGAGTTGTGCCTGCCTTTTTAGCTACCGAAACTGGGAACTTTCGGCAGCTTACAACACATAAAAAAATTGACCCTTGGCTATCGAAAGTTATTTCTTTGACACTTTTACATTCAAGAGTTCAAACCATCTAGTAAGGATGCAAATGAATCTTTGAAACCAAGATCACAGTCATACTGTCTCAAAACCTTCGACTGCTCATATATGTCTTCTCCTTTGCCATCAAGATTTTCTCTTTTAGCTACCGAAAGTAAAATTTTATGCCACAATTGAAATATAACTGAGTTCATGAAAACCACTGATTGAGCCATTCTAAACCTTCAAAGATTCATATGTATGCATCATAATTCCAACTTACCACTCGCCAACTTTGGATATACCTGGACACCTCTTTGAAACATAAAATACACCATTGGACCATTACTCTTGAGCTTCTTATCATGAAGACATTTTCAAAATGATGAGACCAAATTCCCAGATAGGTAACTAGAGAACAAAATACTATGCTATAGGACCCTAACAAATCGACTTGGTAATTCAATAATCAAACCCTCCTTAAGTATAATGTGTGGACCTCAAACATCCTTAAGTATCGTCATGGGTGTTATGAGATCCTTAAGTATTATGCTGGTTCGATGGAAGAGATTTGTGATGGGTGTATTGGAAGTTCCATGTCAAATTTCACGATATAAGTTCCGACATCGATTCTATAGAAGGGAATGGTGAATGATGACAATGAGAGGTGCATCATGATGAAATTTGATGCAAATTTGGATGATCTCAAAGATTATGTGGGGACATCATACATCCTTGATTATTGAAAACCTCCCATACTGTCAAGGCATGTGTCTAGTCTAACCATGTTGAATTTCGATGCATACAGGCACATATTGAAGAAATATCAACGTTGGCCCAATTCGTTGCTCACTATGCAGGGTTGGTGCATGATATTTGTGGTGGGTGAATTGAAGCTTGTGCGAAATCAACTCGACTTGGTAATTCAATAATCAAATCCTCCTTAAGTATTATGCAGGGACATAAAATGTCCTTAAGTATCATGATGGGTGTTATGATATCTTTAAGTATTATGCAGGTTCGGTGGAAAAAATTTGTGATGCGTGTATTGGAAGTTCCATGTCAAATTTCAAGATAGTTCTGACATCGATTCAATAGAAGGGAATGGTGAATGATGAAAATGAGAGGTAGAAAATAATGAACGTTGATGAAAATGTGGATGATCTCAAAGATTATGTGGGGACATCATACATCCTTGTGTCTTGAAACCCTCACATATCGTCAAGGCATGTTCTTATCCAACCATATTCCCCAAGAAATAGAGAGTGGGAGGGATTTGTACCTTTTATCTTTCTTTTTCTCACACCATCGTGTGAGAGATTTTTATATGGATTCCCCTCTCCATGCATTATGGAGATTTAATTTATATCCCCTGTATCTTCCACCAAACTTTCTTAGAGTAGGGGAAAGACAAGAGAAGGTGGAAGTTAGCTTCAATTTTAGATTCATAGAGACAACACCTACCAGGGCCTTCAAAAATTAATTTTTGTAGGATGTGCCATGTTAGAGATTTATTATTTAAGACAAGACACAACTTTATTTGTTTATATAGCTAAGAATTTCAATTTCTAGATTAATTTCTGTGACCAAAAAGTGGGATCTCACCTCCCACTACTATAAGTGCTTTACAACCTAGCCTTGGTTCATATCCCCTAAAAGGATTAAAATACCATACAAGCTGATCCTCCTCTTCACCAAGTCTTATAAAGAATATATTTAAGGATTCTTGTGAAGTACTTCAATATTTATACACAATCTTCCCTATAACCAAACTCTCTCCAAGAGAGCTATTATTGCCAACTACAGGTTTCAATGGGTTATTTTGCAATTTTCCTCAGAGTGTTGAAGCCTCTATGACTTATTTATTGAATAAGGGGAATAGGTAAATTGAAGGATTATATGATTCCTACCCACAATTCCAACCCTAATTGGACATTATCTCCTTTTCCAACATGCCATACTAGGAAATTTCCAATCAGGGGGAATGATGTGATAATTGGTTTTCAAATAGCCGAGGAATTTTGGTATATTTTAACAGGAATTATTACCTAGTCCTCCACTAAGTCTACAGCTATGTAGTTATCCTTTATGACATGCACACATAATTTGGTACCTTGGAGGAGACTCCAAACATTTCCATCAACTAAATACTTTAATAAAATAAAATAAAAATTGAGACCCCATCCTTCTTGTGATTTGGGAATTGCTACTTTTTTCCAAGAGACCAACACTATGCATTTTTTCTCACTCTCACTCAACGAAAGGAAATAGTAACACAAATTATACCTTATCCACTCTAATAATGTTAAGCCTAAGAATTTTCACTTAGGGAGCAAGTCCTAAGAATGTTCACTTAGGGAACAAGTCCCTTGTTTCCCTCCCTTGAGCTTGGTTAGACCTTGAGACCCATTCTTGGTTCAAAACTAACTTATTCATGGTGCCCAAATTCCACTTGAAGGTGAATGATATGTTACACAGGTCATATGTGGTGGTTTGACTATTTTTCTATGGTTCTTGAGCTTGAGAAGAAAGGTTTAGGGTTAAAGACTCTTGTTTCATTTCATCAACTATAGTCATGAACCTAAGACTGATCCATGAGGATTAATAAGACCTGATAATGTCACCCATATTCAACTTGGATGCCAAAGACTCCCTAGATAAGACTCGTGTCATGATTTTACGTGTTGTCGATGGTGGTTGAGCTCAAGAAGGTTTAGTTAAGGGTTTAGGCCATTGTTTCCAACTTCCCATGTTTATGCCTCTACATCAATTTTCAATGTACAAAACCTAATCATGATGCCTATATCCCTCTTAAAGGACAGAGTTTTTCTATGTTGGTTTGAGGACTTGTTCAAGGCTCTTGATGACTTGTTAATCCATCCATGGTATTTTGTGTTGACCTGAGGACTTGTTCATGGTTCTTGAGCTAGATATGATATGTTTGGGGCTTGATTTGTTGTTTCCCTCCCTTGACCATGCAGGTTAAGGGCTTGAGTATTTTTCCCTACCACAACCATGGTCAAGGCCCGGAGACCCATATGTAGTATGCAAAACACATGAAAGGTTATGGTCTAGGTGTTGTTCATGGCACATGATCTTGAGAAGGTTCAATTATGGCTTCAATCCTTTACTCACCCCTTAACCATTTTTAGGTGTTAAGACCCATTTCTAAAGAACAAAACCTACACATGGCACATGTATCCTACAACTTGGAGGCCTTCAAGGAAGCCTTAAAAATGAGTGATGTGTTGGTTAAGGCCTCTCTACCCGTCCTTACTGCAAAAAAACTCCTAATGGTGTCCTTATCCAACTCTGATGCTAAGGACCCCCTAGAGAAGGATTGTGTTGTGGTTTCTATGTGTTCTTCATGATGATTAAGCCTAAGAAGTTTCATTTAGGGCCCTCATATCCCACTCAAGTGCTACAAAACTCTAACCATGGTGTACGCAATAACTATTCCATGTGTGGAATCGAGACATGCTCTTTTTTAGGGCCTTTGTTGTGGTTGAATCATGGTACCCATATTCATCTAGTAGGCCAAATATACCCTATGAAGGCCATGCATCATGGTTCAAGGATGATTTAAATGACATAACTTGAGAATATTCATGGTTTTTCTTTTTGGTACTTGACTCGAGACTCTTCATTTAGGACATAATGCCATTATTTATCTCCCTTGACATTGGTTAGACCTTAATACTAATTATTTGTTCATAAATAACCTAGTCATGGATCCCATATCCCATTTGGACATTAATGATACCCTTTGATTGATATGTGACCCAATCCTTCTCTGAGATCCTCCTTCTTATCCCTTCTTGGGATGGTTTGGGTGCTAAATCTCTAGCCATGGTAGCTAAATCTAGACCCTTTTTCTTCACTCCTTTCACCTTTTCATTAGGAGAGTTAGAAACATTATAGATCATGTTAGGCCCCTCACCCATAATATAGTTGTTTACGTCACTAGGCCCATCCTTGTTAATCTCACCGACTTGTTGAAAAAAGTCTTTGGATACCATGCAAGTATTTTAATCGTGTGGTAGGCCACACAGATTACGCCATGGTAAAACTTAATGGTCATGGTAGACTTTACTAGTAAAATTGTTGGGCGGAGGAGGTCTCATACACGAATTTGGTGTCTAGCTTGGCCATGACCTTAAAAAATAAATTATTATTATTATTATTATTATAATTAATATATTAAAAACATTAAAAAAACATGTGTTAAAACAAAACAAAAAACATTAAAAACATTAAACAAAAACAAATTTCAAACAAACTAAAAAATTAGTATTAAAAACATTAAAAAAATGAAACACAAAAAATAAAACAAAAATAAACAAATTTGAAACAAAATAACAAAAAAAAAAACAAATGCCAAGCATTAAGCCTACGCCCTAGTGAATTCAAACCACAACAAGATCAATCCCTAATGCATTCACACCACATAAATTAGACAAAGAAGGAGGAGAGAACCCGCTATGAAGGAGTGAACCACAAAAAGTGAGAGAGGAAAGAAAAAATTCTCAAAGGAGATAACCACAACAAGCCCGACAAGGAGGATATAACAACAGGCATGTCAATTCGTGAGCTCCATTAGTGTTTCTCTAAGGTCGCATGGGATTCACCGTTACCTTATTTGGAAAAATACAACAGGCATTTTGCAGGTGTGTCAGAACAACAGAACACAGGGTGAGAACAACATCATGTCGGACCCTAGGCAAGTGTGTGTGCTATTTTTTTGCATTGTTAATTTTTACATCAAATTTTTCCGAACTTAACCTTGTTCTTTTCTTTCTCTAGTAATTTGCCACAAATATGGACACTGGACTTTTAATCTGACTGCTTGGCATCCCTTTTGTATGATTTCTAGGTAGTAAAGATTAGTTTTGTAATATACGTATTTCTTCAAATCTTAGTAAAATGGAGTTTTGGGGCTTTTAGGGTTTTAAATATAGGTGATGGAAGGAAGCTTATAAAAATTCCATATCCAACTAGGGAAATGGATTCAAGATGAATCAAATGGCTCATGAGGTCAAGAGGAAACCCTCTTAAGAATGGGATTATTTCATTCAAGGGTTAGGGATTATATTAGAACCAAAAGGAAAAACCATTTAAGCCCTAAATAGTGGCTCATTACCCATTAATTGGGTCATATTATATTAGTAATGTTATTTTATTTATGTCATCTTTAGGCCATTAGTTGTAATTATACCTCCTAGTCTCCTATATATACCAAGGAGACATTTTCATTTTGAATCATCTGGTAATTGAACATTTACGTGGGAATAAGGAGGTTGCCCCCTCAAAGAGGACTATTATTTGAATTTATCTCTTTTTCAAGGCGTTGATTACTTATTCTAAGGTTTTTCTATGATATATTGATATTTGGTTCTTAACATATGGTATCAGAGCTCAAGGTCTTGGGGTTTCGATGCTACATCTGAGACACCATGGAATTTTTGCGATAACTTTTTTTATACAATGTTTCAGAAGGAACATCTTGGAGTGTATTTATTAGAAAAATCACAGTACATTGGGTTAAAATTTCATCTCCTGAGGCCTTATAATTTCGGAGATACATCCTGTGCAATATAGGGTTCTGGAATCTTCCTAAACTGAGTCATTGTGGAATTTTCGCTATAAAATTTTTTCTATAACATTTCAGACCCTGAACTCCAGAGGATATTCACATAAATTATTAAGGTATTTGTGGTAAAAATTTCAGCTTCTGTGTCATCTTACATTTGTATATACACCCTATGGAAGATAGGGTATCTGACTAGTCCTATTGACTAGTCTCAAGAAGGTGTTCCAGGTTAAACAATCGTAACTTCTTCCTAGAGTATCCAAATTGAGTGAGACTAGTTTCATTGGATAGTGGACAGTCTGTAGTATTTATGGTATGAGTTTCATAATTTATATCAATTATTTTGTGTGGGGCACGCTATACAAGTGAGATCTCTTGAAAAGGCCAAAAACTAGCAAGTTGTGGGGAAGCTACCATAAATTCCACTTGACACATCCAATTTTGATCAGACCAGTGGCATTGTAGAGAAGAAATATTAGATAACTACAAAAAATAAAGTTACATACCCATAAGGGCCAAAACTTTGGATATACAGTAGAATAAAGATTGTCTAGAAGAACCACCTAAAAATCAAGGTTCAAAAGTGATACTTGGCCAACATGCCACCCAAAAGGGCAATTCTACACCAAATAAGCCTCGAGACAATCCTACTTAGACTCTTGATGAAGGTGAAGAAATGTGTAGGGACATAAATGATTTACAAAATAAGGTAGTAACAAAAGATGAAGTACAAGAGATGGAAGCTAAGTTGGAGGCAAATATGGATGGTTTCATGGAAGGATTGAAAAATTTCGTAATAGAGAGGACACCTGAAAGTGCAAATGTATCCCATGAAATTCATGATGAGAACACAAGGAAGGTGAATCAAGAATGGAGAAACTCTAACTTTGGGTTGAAGACCAACCATGTTCCTAAGATCGATATGAGGAAGTTTGATGGCAAAGACCCTATCACATGGATACTTCAGATGGAGCAATTCTTTTATCTACATAATGTGCCACATACAAAAAAGGTTCTAATTGCTTCTTTATATTTAGAGCCCAATCAATTTGTATGCTATAGATGGTTGTGTTCTCGCAAATCACTCGTCACTTGGACAATTTTCATAGAAGAAATGATAGCACACTATGAGGATACAAGGAGCAATACCTTCTTTATCCAATTGATAAATCTCAAGCAAAAGGGTTCAGTTACAGAGAACATTGAGAACTTCCAAAGATTGAATATAAAGGTAACAGATATTCTAGATGATCACTTGATTGATGTATTCATAGGAACTTTAAGAGATAACATTCAACATGAGGTTCACCTTTGGGAACCCAAATCATTGGAGAATGCATTTAGGGTGGAAAGAAATGTTGAAAGTAAAAGTATGGCTATGGCTACTAGAAGGACCAATCCTAACACCTATAGAGAGAATAATGTTCCTTCTTCTAAAACACCTCAACCTATAAGGTTGACACTTCAACAACTGGAGGAAAGAAGAGCAAAGGGTTTATGATTTAATTGTGACAGCAAGTACAGTAAGGGACATAAGTGTGGTGAGAAGAAATTATTCTACATAGATTATGAAGAGGAAGAAGAACAAGAATATGAACAAGAACCATTTCAACATGAAAAAATGTAGAATCAATTTCATGTGAAGAGTTGACTCCCACGATATCGTGTAATTCATTGGCTGGAATTAGCACTCCTCAAACCCTCAATATCGAAGGATATATCAAAAAGAAAAAGCTAATAGTCCTAATTGATTCTGGCAGTACTCATAATTTCATTCACTAGAAATTAGCCAAAGATCTCAATTTCTTTGTATATCCAGCACCAGAGTTTCAAGTAATGATTGTAGATGGAGGAACTATCAATTTCTCAGGAAAATTCAATAAGATCAATCTTACTATGGGAGAATATGTAATGAATAGTCCAATGATTGGTATACCCATGGGTGGTGTTCATGTTGTACTAGGAATCCAATGGTTACAATCATTAGGAATAGTGGATTTTAATTTTCAAGAACTTTTCATGAATTTTTCATTGGAAGGAAAAGATATTGAGTTAAGAGGTATCACAGGGAAACCCGGTAAGGTGATAATCTCTAATGGCATGAAAACATTATTGAAAAAGGGACATCAAGGTGTTATTTCATAGCTATGCTAACTAGATGTTCAAACATTTAAGCCATCTATTCATCTCTATCTCCAAGGGATCATTGATAAGCATTCCAAAGTATTTGAAGATATTCCCAAAGGTCTTCCACCCACTCGAAATAATGATCATGATATTCACCTAATTCCTAGGAGTGTTCCTCCTCACATCAGGCCATACATATACCCTTATGCCCAGAAGAGTGAAATTGAGCGCATGGTTGAAGAAATGTTAGAGGATGGCATTATTAGACCTAGCCAAAGTTCTTACTCTGCACTGGTGGTAATGGTATTCAAGAAATATAGCTCATGGCATATGTGTCCAGATTATAGAGAGCTCAACAAGATCACTATTAAAGATAAGTTTCTCATTCCCGTCATTGATGAATTGTTAGATGAACTACATGGAGAAATCTATTTCACAAAGTTGGATCTTTGTTCAGGGTATCATCAAATTATAATGAAGGAAGAAAATATCTCAAAAACAACATTCCGAACTCATGAAGGCCATTATGAATTTTTGGTCATGCCTTTTGGCCTTACAAATGCACCTTCCACATTCCAAGGGTTGATGAATTCCATTTTCAAGCCCTTCCTTCAAAAATT
>SNQJ01S0155772.1:12378-27364 GCA_010110895.2 Picea sitchensis | reverse complement strand
AAGGAACAAGCATAGGGCCACACAAATTAGAATGAATCGGTTCAAGTCTTCTACATGCTCTAGAAGTGGAATCATGGAATGGTTGATTGTTATGCTTTCCAAGGATACAGACATCACATTGTTTTAGTCTTATAAGGATGGTAAGAAGACAAGAAACACCATTCTTTCTCAATAAATTAAGGTTTCCATAATTAATATTTCCAAATCTAGCATGCCACAAAAGACTAGATGGCATTATACCTGAGTCATGATGAGAGAGGTATGAAATAGTGTGTGTATGGGCAGATGTCCCATTCAAATTTAACAGTCTTCCATATTCTATTTCGGTCATGACAACCATGTTGTACGAATCTTTCCTTATCTCAAATTTTCCATGGATCATAAGAACATAGTGGTCTTGTTGTTTGATGTGTACAAGGGACAACAAGTTTCTTTCCATCTCTGGAAGATAGAGTACATTATGTAGAAGAAAATCTAGGAGTCCAGGAAACTTAATCCTATGGTTCCCATTCTTGAAGGTTTGATAATTGATCTATTTGCAAATTACACTACGCCATCTACATTTTCATCAAAGTATTCGAAGAAATCTCTTCTAAATTTCTTGTGTGAGGTCACGCGTGTGTCAAGAAGCCATGCATATATCCAAGAAGCAAATGAAGTATTAAAGAGATATTTAGTTACTCCTATATTTTAGTAGGAAAAAACATAATGAATAGGTGCTTTACCTTTCGCTAGGTATACGGTTCTATCTCTGTCTTCTTTGATCTTTTTCCATGGAACTTTGTAGTCGAAGGCTTCATGTGACCCATTTATTCTACAATAGGTACAATGAAGATCAAGTTTTTCATAGGGATTGTGTCAACTCCCTTTCCTATGAGCTTCTTCTTGCTTCATATTCTCTTATTTCCTCTATGCAGTGTATTAAATGTATTTCTTTCAAAATCCATGCTTCCAAATGGAGAAGGTGCACGAAGGGCTGGTGTCCAAGCTAAGAGTAGTGCTCTTCACAACTTCAATATTTTAATTATACGTCTAGTGAGATAATTCAATATGAGCATCCTCATTATGACATGTCTTCTATTGTAAATTATAAAATGAGAGTACAAATGGGTGCTCACTTAGTTTTAAGTAAGGCGCACTCAGACCCTTACAAAGGAATTGACATCGCTTCAACTAAACGATAGGTTTTTAGTGCAATATAAACAAAGCAGTGAATGTAGAATGAATGGTAATATGGATGTCAGGTTATATGGATATCTTCATTGTACATGAGTATATATATCAGAGAATATATGTATACAAACAAATGTTATATATATATATCATCGATAATGATATACTGAATGAGTATACCAGCTATCGATACCAACACCTAGAAGTGGCCTCGGCCTGTGGGTACCTTGACTTGTCTCTCAGTATCCATATTCGATCAGTTTGCTCAACTGGATATGACCTTTGTGGTCTTACCACCAATTTTACAACAACTAAGAAACATATCACTCTTTGATATTCTCTCGGAATACACCTCGCCTCCTCTCCTCATCGCTCGTCTCTGAAGGCTTATCTATCAAATGAAGGTGTCTTATTTCATAAAAAAATGAGTAGCATATGTGTATTGTCCTTAGTACCAGAATGTCATGATGAGAAGATAGTGAACATTTGACTTTAAAGAAGTTGGGTTGGTGATATTTATATGATTTGTATCAATACATCATATTATTAAAAATAAAAAAGAGATCCTAGAAATAGATGTATACTTTAGCACAACAACATCACGGTAATATATTTGGACCAATCCGAGCTATGGAAATATGTAACAAAAGAAATTGTAGAATGTGAATCTGCGCTTACACAATATACCCAACAAACCTAAAAACAAGAGATCGAGTGAGGTCACTGCATTCTTGGGTGAGGGCAAGGACATGCAATTGTTGATGGTTAGGTTTAGTGTATTTTAGGGTTAAATTGAAGAGTCAGTGAGATGAAACCAGTGCGAGGTCGTGAGGTTATGAGAGATGTCATGTGCCCATATTTCACACTTATTTCCTATCAAGGAAGGAATTTATGTTATCATTGGAAAATGAATATGAAGAAAACTTTGACTCCATTGCAAAAGTTCAGTTGTGCACGAAAATAATGAAAAATTGTCAATGGATATCCATGGGAGATTTTTGCAGCACTTTGGCTAGTTGAAAAATTTATCTATCAGATAAAAAAAATATCATGGTACCAATCACCTGTGAGAGGCATTAGAAATGGCGAGCTGAGTGATCAAATATATTTAGTTTTTGTTAGAGTAAAGAATGAGGCCCATGCAGAAGGAAGAGGACCAACACGGAAGGATAACCATGTTAGGGTTAACGCTCTACAAAGAATAAATCAGACAGAAAAAATTAGAGAGAGGGGCAGACTAATAATAAGGACATAATACACTAGAATGGAATTCCCAGGGTGTAGAGGGAAAAGAAATGCCAAGAAATAATTACAGAGTTAGTGTTGGATCTGATACCACTGACAGGTCAGGGATGGCAGACCATAACTCCATACTTGATTTGTTTGGCATTAACATGATAGGTTAATAAATATACAATAAATTACTCTTGGTCTTCCATAACTGAAGACGTTTCCTATCACCTACGAATATTCATATTTACAATATGTTACAAGTAACGCATCCATGAAGGATTATGTGTCCAACAAAATGGGTCCCTAGTTAGTAAAAACAATTGGGGGACTGTAATACCCATGTTTCTCCCATATTGTAAATATAACTATAAATTACCTATAGACTATGGGTAGACTGAATATGTGTGGAAATTGGAATTGATGAACCTTTTTATTATAAAAGGTAATGTAAACATATGTATGTATTTTTTGTTATTGAATAAAATGGATAGTGTTGCATAATTGTTGAGGAGGGGGTTGCCAAGGTAAACCATGATGCTATGAGAGAGGTGGTGAGGGGGACCAAAATGGTTGAGATAACCCACACCAGACCAATACCTTACTGGCTTTAAATTATTTTGACCAAGAAGTGAATTACTGGTCATGTTGGTGGTTAGGAAAGTCCTCTTCAAGAGTTAATGAGGAGATGGGAAGAGTACCCATCGGAGAGACTTCCTGACCTGACCACGAGTTGGGGATTTGAACCCATGTAATCTTGTTGTGGAAGGTAAAAAGAAAAGAAAGGAACTTGTGGGAGGAGTCAGGGGGGAGGGCAGAGAAGAGGAGAGCGCATGCAACTCTCTGGTTCTGGGGAGAACTGAACAACAAGCTTGTTCTGGGTGCAAGAAGTAGCTAGTAGTGTTTTCAGGCTAAGATGATAAACAGGGTTGTAGAGAAGATTGCAGACCCCCTTGTGTGGTGAAAAGAAAACCAATTGATAAGTTCCCATGTGAGGAGGAGAGTAACCTTCATCCCTCACTGTCACTGGACAAGAAGAAGGTGTCTCTCTCAGAGCATCCTTTCAAGAGTGGTTGTGCCTATAGTTAGGTGGAAATGGGCACCCCTCTCGACAATTGGTTTACAAATCCTGGTTTCCTAATAAGTACTTTTATTCTCTAGATACTAAAATTTAAATTATGGTTGAATGTATGTATCTATGACAAAATTTTGTATTGTAGGATTAAATAAGGAATGCTTATGGTATTTCCACGAACCCATGCTTTTGAATGGTTTTCTATTTTCCTCTGCTTACCAACAGGAGAGCGCTTAGAAATGGGTCTGTAAATAGATCCAAGAATAAGGTAAAATCTCTATATTGGTTGGAAACTCCTTAAGGGAGTTTCCCAGAGATTGACCTTGTAATGCCAAGAGTCGGGGCATCTTTAGCTAAAATACTTTAGTCTTGTCAGTCCCTCAAACTTACCTTTGTAGGTTTACTAAATTCGAGATTTTTGGAGGGAAGGTGTCTCTTTCTAACCATCCATGCATGTGACCGGGGACTCATGTCCATGACCCTAAAAAAATAATGTCTAAGGGTAGAGAGTGCAGCCTCAAGTCTTTCTAGGAAAACCCATATGACCAAGACCTTGAAACCCTTTTGATAAGTCCGAAAGGAGCTAAGCTATTTTGGCTTCGAAACTCTGAGAGTTTTGAGCTCTGGGATGTTATGAACTACAACCATCAAAACCCTCGAATTTCAGAGCTGCGAAGTGACGTGAGACGTAGATCTAAAGGTATTCAGAAGTGTTCCTGACTGTTGGATCTACGTCATGTCTAGTCCAATGTTGACCTCTTAGGGAGAACAAAGGTGTCATAACACCAAAACCCCTAAATGTCAGAGCCACGAAGTGACGCGAGCCATAGATCCAAGGGTATTCGAAAGTCTTCATGACCATTGGATCTATGCCGTTGTTAGTCCGACGCTGACCACTTCAGGAGAACATAGGTGTCATAACACCAAAACCCCAGAATGTTGGAGTAGAGAATTAATGTGAGCCATGGATATAAGGATCCTTCGAGACCCATCTCTATTGTCTGATTGAATAGAGAACCGATGGAGTAAAATGAAAACTACATGGCCAAACTTCCTAACATCGAAGTCGCGAAGTGATGAGAACCTTCGATCCGAAGAATCTTCGGGACCTCTCGTGACCTTTCGATCCAAACCGTGGTTAGCCCGACAATGACCACTTTGGAAGGAACAAGAAATCCACACCACAGATTCCCATAACGTCGAATTTGCAAAGCAACAGAGGTTGTAGATCTATAGATCCACATGGACACGTCTCGACTGTGAAGATCTAAAGGGAGTTGGAAGGATGTCAGTCCAGAGGGACGTGACACATTGACATCACCTAGGGTGACATGGACCCACGTTAGACGTGCCTCATGTCACCTTCAATCGTACTTTCACAGGACCTATGAGCCTATTAGAACATGTCACGTGTCACCCATTGATGGGACCACATGTCACCTCGACCCTATGTTGCGTGTCATTCCCCTGGCGCATGAGCGCTCGGTCAAAATATGGTGGAGTACCCGAGACTCTAGGAGTTCAATACTTCAGAAGGAATAGGAGGATGGAATGCTACGGTTAAATATACTGAAGGCCTGGACCCACCTATCCTTGCCTCTACGTTTAATGTGTCACCAAGTGTAGGTGAGGACCCTTTGGGAGTCCAGGAATTCGAGACTTCAGAGGATTGGAGTTGTGAGCTCGATTGAGTCGAAATGGGTCGAATGCCAGAGTCATGTGGAAATATTTCAGGATCCTTCAATATTTCATAATTTCGGGACTCTGAAGGATAGGCGCGTAAATGGAAAACAAGGCATTCAACGTCGAAGTGTCGAATGCCAAATTTTCCATAATCTTATGTGTTACATGAAGGGGAAGGTGGTGGTTGCCACATCTACGCCATGTAGGAAGACAAGTGGAAAAGAACCATGTGGGCCTGAAGTAGCTTGAGGAGTGTATGATACGAACCTCAAAACTTTAAGGGGGCATATATTTTGTTCCAGGGATTGATTTTGATCATGATGATACCCGTTGGAAAGATCCTGATGAGAAGAAGATAATGGTGTTGTTAAGAAGATGTTTAGAGATGTATAAGAGAATCGAAATGTTGATGCCCCATCCCTTAAAAATCCCTTTAATGGGTTGGGTGTGTTACAAATTGGTATCAGAGTGGGAAACAACACTTGGCCTGTGTGGGATCATGAATGAGTCACTTAAAATCTTGTTAGAGAACTTTTAAGGGTAACACCCTACCTTACCCTTTCATAAGGGACCTATTTAAACCATTGTTGGGGAGAGGAAAGAGACTTTATGCTATTTTTATATGTTTTGAAAGTCTGAACTATGTGATTTGTATTTCATAAACTAGTAAGATAATTAACTAATAGAGAATGTTTTATCATCACTCAAGCGGTTAGTGGACAACATGAAAACTATAGCATGCAGGATAGTGACACACCATGAATTGGGGGAAATTTCCCACAATAGAGAGGAAGAATCTGATGAGAGGATGGTGATGGAAACCCCTCCAGATTTGGATGAAATTGTAAGAATCCTCATGGTAGAATTATAGAGTTGTAAGTCTGACAATGAAAGGATGATAAAAGAACAAGAAAAACAAACTGTAATTAACGCAGTCATACTGCAAACCTATCATATATACAAATGCAGCTGTAACATGGACCAACAACCAATCACGTGCACATAAATCATATTAAGAAAACTCAAATTCCACCTAAGATACAAAAGCATGGTCCTGAAAGTGGCCACATGAGGAGGAGCACCACAAAGAAGGCCCAACATGGAGCCAAGTGGCATTCAATGAAAGAATCCTCTGGTGAAGAGACTGACAACTCCAAGGAATAGTCTAGTGGAAAGACTCGTTCACATTCCCAAGGGAGAAGAAATAAGAGGAAATATTCCAAGAGCTAATGCCCTAAACAGTTTAAAAAATCCAAACCACTCACATTCGATGGATAAATTAAAAATGGGGAAGAAGAAGAAGGTCGGCTACTTGGATTGAAGAAGAAATTTAGATTCCATGACTACTATGAAAACTTAAAGGCTCGAATAACCATTTTCAACCTAAATGGAAAGGACTCCATTTGGTGGGAAGACCTTAGGAATGTGAAAGGAATCCATGAGAAGGACTTGCCATGGAAACAATTTGAGAAATACTTCAAGAATACGTATCTATGAGAGAAATACTTTGATGGGAAGACCAAGGAGTTTTATGAACTCAAGCCGAGACAAATCACAATAGATGAATATATCAACAAATTTCTTGAGCTGATGAGGTATGTACCCTACATAAAGGATAAAAAGGTAAAGATGCAACGATTCATTAGTGGACTACTTCAGTCTTTCTAGGATAGAATTGAATTTGATGAGCCAAAGACCTTAGAAGATACTATTCGAAAGGAAAGGTATTTCTATGAGAAATTCAAGAATAAGACAAAACCTCATGAGGACTGGAAGAATAAGAGTAATTCAGGATTCAAGAAGAAGGGGTTTAAATCGTCAATATTTAAGAACCATGGGAAAATTTATAAGATAAGCCTTCCTACTAGAAGTGTATATTTGTAGAATTTTCCATCTCAGAGTGGTAATAAACCCTTTGGAGAAACCCCAAGTAAGACCGATAACAAAAAGAGAGAGCCTTTGAAATGTTGGGGTTGTGGAGAAGAATAGATATTGAGGGACTATCCACATAGGAAACAAAAAAATAGGAGGGTCTATAACATCCAAGAGGCTACCATAGTCAATGATGTGGCTAGGATCATGCCACAAATATATGCAACCTTGGATAATAGACAAGTTGACCACCAAGCTTCAGTGGTGGAGATGGAAGGTATGATTTCCAACCAACTAGTTTCCATTTTAATTGACCCTAGTTCTGATATGATTTATGTTTCCCCTCAAATTGTTGATCAATGTAAATTGAAGCAAGTAAAACATGTTAAGTCATGGTTGGTACAACTAGCCACTGGAACAAAAATAAAGGTAACAAAGGTCATACCAGCATGCCAATTTATTATGAATAGATTACCCACCCAAGCCACCTTAAACAGGCTCCCTTTAGGATATTATGACCTGTTGATTGGCATGGACTATTTGGATGCCCATAAAACCAATTTGGACTTTTACAATAAAAATTTAGAGTGTAAAGATGCGGGAGGGTTAAAAATAACCCTACAAGGGATTCAAAATATTTTCTTAGTGAGAGAAATATCATCCCTTCAAGTGAAGAAGTATTGCAGAAAAGGATGTCCCTTGTATGCAACACAAGTGTTGAACTCTGTTGAGGAAAATAAACCAAGCCTAGAGGACCATCCCATACTAAGAGAGTATAAAGATGTGTTTCTAGAAGAGGTACCAAGTCTACCTCCAAGAAGAGATATTGACTTTTCAATAGAACTTGTATTGGGAGCGGTGCCAGTGTCTAGAACTCCCTATAGAATGAGTACACCAAAGCTAGTTGAACTTAAAATACAACTAAAGGAGATGTTGTAAAAAGGATACATTCACCCTAGTGTGTCCCCATGGGGATAACCAACCTTGTTTGTGAAAAAGAATGATGGTACCCTCAGGTTGTGCATAGACTATATACAACTCAATAAAATGATCATTAAGAATAAGTATCCCTTGCCAAGGATCGATGACTTGTTTGACCAATTAAGGGGTGCTACAATTTTCTCCAAGATTGACTTGAGTTTTGGGTACGATCAATTCTGAATTAATGATCAAGACATCAACAAAACTACCTTTAGGACAAGATATGGTCACTATGAATTTGTGGTGGTACCATTTGGTCTTACAAATGCACCAACCACTTTTATGTGCTTAATGAATAATGTAATCAATAAATTCTTGGATAGATTTGTGTTGGTTTTCATTGATGACATCCTGATCTACTCTAAGAGTAGGGAAGATAATGAAGAACACCTCAAGTTAGTGATTCAAGTGTTAAGAGAACACCAGCTCTATGCTAAGTTTAGTAAGTGTGACATTTTCCAGAAGCAAGTCCATTACTTGGGCCATGTTATTTTTGAAGAAGGAGTGGCAATTGATCATGACAAGATCAAATCCATTACATAATGTCCTACCCCAAGGGATGTATCTAATATCAGATCCTTTATGGACCTAGAAGGATACTATAGAAGGTTCATAAATGTATTTTCCAAGATCGGTTTCCAAATCACCTCCCTTCAGAAAAAGTGAGTTAAATTCATTTGGACATAAGAATGTGAAGATAGATTCTAAGAGCTGAAATACCTTCTAAACAATGCACTTGTACTAAATATTGCATACCCAAACAAGGAATTCCTTGGGTATACAGATTCCTGCAAGGAAGGGCTTGTAGGAGTCCTTATGCAAGAAGGACATGTGATTTTCTATGAATCCAGAAAATTGAACGAGCATGAAATCAATTATGTGACCCATGATATGGAGTTGGATGCCATAGTACATGCTTTAAAAATGTGTAGGCATTACCTCCTAGGTAGAATATTTGTGCTTATGACAGACCATAGTGGCTTGAGATATATGTTTGATCAACCAAAACTCAATTCTAGACAAGCTAAATGGATGGATCTCCTTAGTGAGTTTGATTTTGAAATCAAAAATATCAAAGGAAAAGTGAATAGGGTGGTTGATTCCCTTAGTATAAGTATGAGAGTAATTCATTTGGCAGCCGCAAGAACCTATGAATCAGACGTCAAGGAGAGAGTCAAAAGTGGACATGAAACAAATGCATTTTTCAAGGCTGTGAAATCATACTTAGAGAAAGAGCCCACAGGGATGAAGTATGAGAGATATAAAATGTTGGATGATGGTCTGATAACTTAAAAAGGTAGGTTGTATGTCCCAAATTGTGACTACTTGAAGAGGTTCATAATGGATGAACTACACAAAATACCATATATTGGTCATCCTAGTTATCAAAAAATGATCGCAACCACTAGGAAGCTATTTTATTGGTCTGGAATGAAAAAGGACATAGATGATTACCTAGATAAATGTCTAGAGTGTCAACAGGTTAAAGCATAGCACCGACATCCAACGGGTTTGTTACAACCCCTACCAATCCCATAATGGAAATGGGAAACCATCTCCATGGATTTCATCACAGGGTTACCAAAATCAACCAAACAGAATGATGCCGTCATGGTAGTTGTGGAGAAACTGAGCAAGGTTGCTCACTTTATTCCCATCAGGTCAACTTGTAAGGAAATAGATATTTCTATTATTTTTAGGAAGGAAATATTTAGATTGCATGGCATGACTAAAGAAATCATATTCGACCGAGATACAAAATTTACTTCAAACTTTTGGAAATTTGTATTAGTTGGTTTTGAAACTAAATTTTTATTTACTACAACCTATCACCGTCAAACGGATGGACATACAGAGAGGGTAAACCAAGTGTTAGAGGACATGTTAATGATGCATGTAATGTATCAGCCCAAGAAGTGGGAAGACTACCTACCACTAGTAGAGTTTGCTTATAACAATGTTTATCAAGAGTCATTAAATATGAGCCCTTGTGAGGCCCTCTATGATAGAAAATGCAGTATTCTAATCAAATGGAATAATCCAGTAGACAAAATTACAATCAGACCAGGTATGCTAAAGAAAATGGAACAACAAGTAATTTAGATAAAAAAAAATCTAAAAATAGCTCAGGATAGACATAAGAGCTATGAAGACAGAAAGAGGACTCCTAGAGAGTTCAAAGTAGGGGATCATGAGTATCTCTGAGTTAGACCTAGGAAAATCTCCTTGAGAATGGGAGCATGTGCCAAGTTGGCACCTCGATATTGTGTACCCTTTGGAATTCTGGATAGAGTGGGACCTGTAGGATATAGACTAGTGCTTCCTCCCACAGTGAAGGCACATAATGTTTTCCATGTTTCGTTATTGAAGAAATATGTACATGATTCTAATCATATATCTGATTGGTTTGTGATTCAAGTGGAACCAGAGGGAGAATTCTTGCTAGAGCCACAATGCATAATAAACATGAAGGAAATCCCACTCAGGAACAAAACCATTGCATATGTCATGGTGCAGTGGAAACACTTTGGTCCAGATGAGGTTACATGGGAAATGGAGGATGCCATGAAACAAGCATATCCATTTTTGTTTACTTATGTACATACAGAACAGATGGGTAGGTAGAACGTCGGGGATGATGCTCATTTAAGGGGGAGGGGATTGTAATACCCCTATTTCCCCCAACTGGTAAATATAACTATAACTTGCCTATATACTATGGGGAGACTGAATATGTGTGGACATTGGAACTGATGAACCTTTTTATTATAAAAGGTAATGTAAATATATAAGTGTATTTTCTGTTATTGAATAAAATGGATAGTGTTTCATAACTGTTGAGGAGGGGGTTTCCAAGGTAAACCATGATTCTATGAGAGAGGTGGTGAGGGGGACCAGAAATGGTTTAGATAAACCCCACCAGACCAGTACCTTACTATATTTAAATTATTCTGACCCATAATGGTCTTCTAACCCAGAAGTGAATTACGATTCAAACTAGTGGTTGGGAAAGTCCTCCTCAAGATTTAATTATGAGATGGAAAGAGTACCCATCAAAGATACTTATTGACCTGGACATGAGATGGGGATTAGTACCCACACAATCTTATTGAGGAAGATGAAAATAAAAGAAAGGAACTCATAGGAGGAGTCAAGGGGGGGGGGGAGAGAGAAGAGGAGAGTGCATGCAACTCTCTAGTTCTGGGGAGAACTGAAAAACAAGCTTTCTCTGGGTGCAAGAAGTAGCTGGTAGCATTTTCAGTCCAGGATGATAAATGGGGTTGTAGAGAAGATTACATACTCCCTTGCTTGGTGAAAAGAAAACCAATTTCCAAGTTCTTATGGGAGGAGGAGAGTAACCTCCATCCTTGATTGTCGCTGGACAAGAAGAACGAGTCTCTCTCAGAGAATCATGGTTTAGCTAGGGGGCAACCCGCGGTAAATAAGTTTAGGAGTGGTTGTGCCTACTGTTGGGTGGAAACATGCACCCCTCTCAATAGTTTCTTCATGAATCTTGGTTTCGTGATAAGTATTTTTATGCTCTGTATACTAAAATTGAAATGATGGTCGAATGTATGTATCTATGACAAAATTTTGTATTGTAGGATTAAAGAAGGAATGCTTATGGTATTTGCATGAACCCATGCTTTTGAATGGTTTTCTATTTGCCTCTACTAAGAAACAGGAGAGCGGTTAGACGTGGGTTTGCAAATAGATCCAAGAATAAGGTAAAATATTTGTAGTGGTTGGAAAATCCTTAAGGTAATTTCCCACTGATTGACCTCGTAATGCCAAGAGCCACGGTAGATTTAGCTAAAATACTTCATTCTTGTTAGTCCCTTGAACTTACCTTCGTATGGTTCTGTGGAGGGAAGGCATATATTTCAAACCATCTGTCTGTCTGACTGGGGGATCATGTCCACGACCCTAACTAAATAATGGCTAAGGGTAGAGCGTGCAACCTCAAGGCCTGCCAGGAAAACCCATATGACCGTAACTTTGGAACCAATTTTCTAAGTCCTAAAGGAGTTAAGCTATTTTGGATTTAGAACTCCGGGAGTTTGGAGCTATGAGATGCTATGACCTACAACCATCAAAACCCCCGAATGTTAGAGCCGCAAAGTGATGAAAGCCATAGATCTGAGGGTATTCAGAAGTGTTCCTAACCGTTGGATCTATGTCGCGGTCAGTACGATGTTGACCTCTTTGGGAGAACATAGGTGTCATAACATCAAAACCCCCGAATGTCGGAGCCCCAAAGTGACATGGGCTATAGATCTGAGGGTATTCAAAATTATTCCTGACCGTTGGATCTATGTCGCAGTCAGTCTGTCATTGACCACTTCGGGAGAACAAAGGTTTCATAAAACCAAAACCCCCAAATGATGGAGTAGCGAGTCAATGTGAGTCATGTAGTTAAGGATCCTTCAGGACCCATCTCTGTCATTCGATCGACTAGTGAAAGGATAGTGTAAAACACTCCAACGAAGCCCTACTTCAGGATTAAAAGGAAAACTACATGGCCAAAATCAAAAACTCTGAAGTTGCGAAGTGACAAGAACTGTCGATCCAAAGAAGCTTCAGGACGTCTCATGACCGTTCGATCCAGACCATGGTCAGCCCGAAGCTGACCACTCCAAGAGAAACAAGGAATCCAAACCTCGGATTCCCAAAACAGTGAAGTTGTGAAGCAATGGAGGCTGCAGATCTATAGATCCACATGGACACGTCTTGACTGTGAAGATCTAAAGGGAGTTGGAAGGTTTTCAGTCTAGAGGGACGTGACACACTGACATCACCCAGGGTGACATGGACCCATGTTCGATGTTCCTCACGTCACCCTGAATCATACTTTCACAGGACATATGAGCCTATTAGAACATGTCACGTGTCACCCACTGATGGGGCCACGTGTCACCTCTTCCCTGTGCTACATGTCATTTCGTTGGCGCATGAGCGCTCGGTCAAAAGTTGGTGGAGTACCCGAGACTCCTGGAGGAATGGGAGGATAGAACGCTAGGGTTAAATTGACCGGAGGCCCGAAACATCCTGTCCCTGCCTGTCTGTTTAATGCATCACCATATGTAAGTGCGAACCCTTCAGGAGTTTGGGAATTCGAGACTCTGGAGGATTGGAGTGATGAGCTCTATTGAGTCGAAATGGGTCAAATGTCAAAGCCACGTGGTAATATTTTGGGATCCTTCGGGAGTTCTGAGAATAGACGCATAGAAGTGAAAAGGGCCATTCAATGTCGAAGCACCGAATGTTGAATTTCCCATAAGATTATGTGTCACATGATGTTGAAATATTGTAACTGCAAAGAGTATTCTTATTATTATTGATATATTATTCATAGGATCAATCCCCATTGTGGATCGATCATGTCGGTTATTGTAATAGGACCAAATCCCCTTTTGCGGATTGGTAAATAGACAATTATAATAGGCAGAATGAGAAGTCGGCCCCAACAATTAATAAGGAGACCCAGAAATATAATAAAGGTGGGTTTACCCACCCAGTTGGAGAAGTCGGCACTGCCAGTGAAGAGACACTTCACACGTGCCAGACTTGTATAGATAAAGGAGGCTAGCGCCTCACTTGCTCAGTTTGAGAGACAAGTTCTGATCTGTTACCGGTAAAGGAGAGAGAGATTCACGCATATATTGGAAGAGGACTTTCTGTTTTAGCATAGAGATCTATTGGCATTGTATTGGTTATCTATATTAAGGAAGTTTTGTTGGGTTTTCTTCCCCTAGAGGGTTTCCCAGGATAAATGTTGTGTCTCTTGTGATTGTGTATTTCTCAGTGATATTGGATTATTCTATTGTTATCTAATGAAATGAAAACATCTATAATAATGGCTTAAACATTAACATGGTATCAGAGCCAAGCTGAAGGAAGCATACTTCGCAAGTGGAAAAACGTCATTGTTGGAGTACCTGCAAATTAGGGTTTTTCAAAAGTGAATCTTTTCAGCCCTAAAACTATCTATAAAGTTGTGCCCTCCCCTAAGGATCAATTTGGCATCATCATCACACCTTTTCAGTGGCTAAATCTCCCGAAAAGTGAAACCCTAGTTTCACAGAGTACCAGAAAGTACCAGAAAACTAGTACCAGAAATACCAGAAGTCCCAGAGTACTAGAGGTACCAGAAGCACCAGTCCAGAAATCCGCAGGTCAGATTTCAAGGGGGAAAAGTTGGATTTTCTCAAATCCAAACACACCAGGCAGCTCGCCTCAGCCAAGCGCATCTCCTGGTAAGTTCAAATTTTGATTTTGAGCACTTTCATTTTTCGATCATTTTCCTAGCTCCAGGTAAAGATGTTTGCAAGCATTAAGCTTGTTGACAAGTTAGAAGGAGTGGAAAAATTTCATGACTGGATGTATAGGATTTGCCTCATTCTTGAAGAGAATGACCTAGAAATATTCGTCAAGGAAGAATTACCGGAACCTGAAGATGCTGCAGAAAAGGCAAAGCATCAAAAGGACACAATAAGGGCCAAAAGAATCATTGCAGATTAAATCAAAGACCATCTGATCCCTTATGTGTCATCTAAGAAGACCTCGAAATAAATGTTTGACGCCTTGACCAAATTATATGAAGGGAATAACATAAACTAGAAGATGAATCTCAGAACCCAACTGAAGAATACAAGGATGCAGAAAGGAGAAATGATTCAGGAATATTTCTCAAGAATCTCAGAATTCAAAGAACAAATAGAAGCTATTGGAGATACCATAGACGAATATGAACTTATAATGACGGCCCTAAATGGTCTCATAAGACCTTGGGATGCCTTCATCCAGACGATATGTGCCAGAAAGGAGAAACTGAAGTTCGACAACCTATGGGAAGAATGCATCCAAGAAGAAACAAGAGTAACAAATCGGGAAGCATTACTAGCAAGGGATGATGATCAAGCCCTAACTATTCACACCAAAGGAGGAAGGAAGAAACCCTACTTCCAAAAG